>JACXGJ010000319.1:95217-139908 GCA_016801105.1 Esox niger
GGGGGGGGGGGGTGTCAGTTAATAAATATATTTTAGTAGGAATGTACTGTTAGATTTGATTATTTGTATTCTTTGGAATTTCTAGGGGTGCCAATAATTACAGAATGATTGTAGATAAATTATGTACTGTCATGTAAAGAAGTACACCCCCTGGAAAACTGGATATGTGACACTTCTAGTACAATGTGGAATTTATGGACTGAATGATGGCAAGTTGGCCTTGACACAGAAAAGCAGCCCAAAACCAGCATGCCATCCCCTACATTTTTATGGTTGATTGTGCCTCTTCTGTTCACAAATAGTGTTTTGCTTGGAATTGTAGCCAAACACCTTCAACTTTGATTGGGCATATTAACTTTTTCACATTACTGTATTCAGATTTTTATTTATTTTGAGATTATTACCTCACTTGAACGTACTACTTCTCTCATATTTTCAGTGTTAAGATTGAGCTGATAGACAATCCAATTACATTGGATGCTTCTAGAGAATTTCCATCAACATATTTAGCTTTGTATCCAGGAAGATTATATTTTAGGAATACCACAGCACCTTTAAAGCTTTAGTTGTTATTTATATCTCATGCTTCCTGACGTATTCTCCTTGCTTCACTTTCTCCCTAATTTACCTGTCTTGACAGTGGTTGTGGCGAGCAAGGTGCTGTTGCAGGTTCCATCCCCTGCTACAACAGTCACGTTATAATCCTCCCCACACTGCAGCTGGGTGAGGTCACAGGAAGTGCCTGTGGTTTTGCACTGAGTGAAGTTTGTCCCTCCGTCCATTTGGGCCAAGGCAGTGTAGGTGGTTGCTCCAGCACTGGCCTTCCACGATACTGTCACCACCCCTGAACCGCACTGCAACAGGGCAGCTAGATGCGTTGGGTTGCATGGAGCTGAGGAGGGTGTCACAGAGAGGTCAGAGGTCAAGGTTGAAAAGCAACATAACCATGGTAACTATTGTGGGAAAGGCCTGGTGAAACTCTATAGGTTGCTGTTTCTTATTTGGGACCAATTTGTAGGATAGTGTGTGAAATACCAACATTATATGAAACCTCAAGGATCAGAATTACCATTATAAAGTACAGTTTGAAGAGAAGGCAAGCTTTCTTCAGAGGCATTTACCTGTAATTACAGGCACATAAGCACTGACAAAGCTATTGCACTGGTTGTCTTTAGCAATGACGCTGAGGCTGTACATCTTGGCACACCCCAGGCTGGTGAAGGAGGAAGTCAGGGCGGCTGTAGAGCGTGTCAAAGTGTAACCGTCTGACCCGTTTATCATGGAGATGTAAGAATGAGCACCGTCCGTGGCATCCCAAGAGGCCAGCAGGGTGTTAGAGGCACAATCTATTTGCCCACGTACATGGGCAGGAACACAGGGCACTGAGAAATAGGGGGGAGAGTACAAAAGTCATGAGTTCTACGCAATCAAAAGAATGATGTTCAAAAACCCCTGTCTCTATTCCCACAATAAGAAACTTGAGTGTTCAGAGTCCATAGATACTATGGCCATCAACTAGGTCATACAGTTCCTTCAGAAAGTATTGAGATCCCTTCACTGTCTCCAAATTTTGTTTTACAGAATTAATTTACGATTGATTAAATACTTTGTTTACCATCAATCTACCCACAATATCCCATAATTAAAAAGCAAAAACATAATTGAAAATTAGAATCTGAAATACAGCTCTGGAAAAAAAAGACCAATGTACCTATTTATTTCCTTTCCAAAAAAATTGGAAAGGAAGGTTTTGAGTGAGGAACAGAAGGGTTACATTTAAGAGACCACTGCAAATTGAACGCTTCTGTTCCTCACTCAAAACTTAACTATTTGACTTTTTTGGAATGGAAAGAAAAAGGTGCAGTGGTCTCTTAATTTTTTAATTTTTTTATTGGCCATGATTTAGAGAGGTTCATCTGTCTTTATCTTTTCCCAAACTTCACATTGCATGTGAGAGCAAAAACCAAGTCATGAACTCTAAGGAATCTCTGTATATGTATAAGAAGTGTGAAGAAGCATAGTTCTGGGGAGAAGGGGGGGTTGTATAGCATGGAAAGTTCCCATAAAAAAAACGGGCAGGAATGGCCTTGGTCAGGTACATGACCAAGAACCGAAGTAACTCTAACAAAGCTCCGGCATTCATCTGCAGAGATGGGAGAAGGACAACCATTTCTGCAGCACTCCATCAATCAGGCCTTTATTGTAGAGGAGCTAGATAAAAGGTGTTCCTGAGTAAAAGGCTAATGACATGCCTTGTTAATAGCATAAGGAGAAAGATTCTCTTGTCTAACCAAAATGTAACTATTATGCCAGAATGTCACGTGGTACACCAGGCAAAAACAAGGTAGCACTAATCACCTGGTCACTACGATCCCTATGGTGAAGCATAGTGGTGGAAACATCATGCTATGGGGATGCTTCTCAGTGGCAGTGATTGGGAGGGAGGTCAGTGCTGATCAAAGGATGAATAGGGCAAAATCCAGCAAAGTCCTTTAAAAACCTCAGACTGGGGCAAAGATTCATCTTTCAGTACGACAACCACCCAAAGCACACAACCAAGACAACACTGGAGTGCCTTTGTTACAAGTTTGTGAATGTTTTTGAGTGGCCCAGGTAAAGCCCAGTCTTGGACCCCAATGAACATCGCAACCCTAAGGATGGTAGTTCCCATCCAATCTGAATGTTCTTGTGAGGATCGTTGAGGATGATTGGGGGAAAGATCCCAAATCGAAGTATCCAAATATAGTTCAGACATACCCAAGAAGACTCACAGCTGTAATCACTGCAAAAGGTCTACAAAGTACTTAATAAAGGGCCTAAAAACTTACATGAGATATTTCAGTTTTTTTCATAAACTGGCACACATTTAAAAAAATATGTCATTATGAGGTTTGGTGTGTAGATAAACAAATGCAATCGGGTCTGTATTGCAAAATCCTCCCAATTGATGTTAGAGACAGATAAGACAGTTACAAGAAATTGTTATATGAAGAGATAACACCATATAATGAAGCTAGATGTGTACTTATCCACAATAAAATGACATTTCTTTTTTTGATTAATTATTAATTATTATTATTAATTAAGTTATTGAAAAATATAACTTTTTGTATAATATATTCTGTGCAATCTGTTAAAGTAAGTTACATTCATCTGTTAATAATGTTGAACTGAAGAATAAATCTCTATATGCTCCAAGAAAGTGGTTCTCCGACTCCAGGCCTTCGGGACTGAGTCTACTGCTGGTTTTCTATTCTACCGTATAGAGAATTGCATTTACCTGGTGTCCCAGGTCTAAATGAGTCAATACTGAGATGGCTAGAATGAAAACCAGCAGTACTTTAGGTCCGAGGTCTGGAGTTGAGAACCACTGCTCTAAGATGTTAACAAAATACACAACTTTCTAGAGGATATATATTTACACATGAGTGTTGCTCAGTATTGTCATTATGTATTCCATCCCTTTCCCTATTTGCCACTCATTTTTTAAATGACTTTATGATCCACACCCAACAATACACATTTTCTGTCAGATAATTTTTCTGTTGTGAGAAATTAAGATCCTACATCTGTATGTGCGCCAGCAGTTAAACCTTCTAGAAGCCTGCTGTGAAGACGTATACATATTGTAGTGAACTACAACACACCTGTCTGAACGGTCTGTGGTTTGCTGCTCGGTCCGGTACAGTTGCTGCTGGTGAAGGACACAGTAACGGTGTACTGTTGTCCACACGGCAGCCCGTCCAGCATGCAGGTTGAGCCCACTGTGGTGCAGGAACGTGCAGTACCATTAACAGCTCTGGCGGTGGCGCTATAGTTGTGGCCGATGGATTTAGGGGCCCAGCTGACACTCAGGGTGTTGTTGCCACAGAACAGACTGTTCACTACATTCTGGGGGACACAGGGGGCTGGGGGGGAGAAAAGTAGCATACTTACATCAAATGGAACTGTAGCAATATGAATGTGAAAGGAGATTGATAGATCACCTGGAGGGATAGTAGTAGTATTTGTAATAATAATTATTATAACAATAATAAAATTTGCCACAGTACCGATAGTAGCAAGTAGAAATTGTACTAACCAGAGGACAGAAGAAAATACAGCCTGACAGAAAATAAGCGGATGATGATAATGTTGAGTCACTCTCACCTGTCTCCAGTGTGAACTGTTGGCTCTCCAGGCTCTCACATCTACCATCAGAGGCAGACACCGTGAAGATATACACCTGACCACAGGTCAGGGCAGTCAGCTGGCACCCCAGAGCTGAAACCTGACAGCTCACATGCTGCCCGTTGGTGCCCACTGCAGTGCCAAAGTAGGAAACGGCATTGGGACTGGCGTGCCAGGAGAGGGAGGCAGTGTTGCTACTGCAGTCCACCCAGCCGGAGACATTGGTGGGAGGACAAGGAACTGCAGGAGGAAAGAGAGGGGTTATGGAAGTTTGGAGTTAGTATGCTGTTGGCATATATTGTTTGTATAGTGGTTAACTTAGTAAGAACAAACTCAAGGGAGAAAGAGAAACATTAAAAGCCCCACAGCAGAGTTGTCTAGATTTCTAGTTCAATTGATCTTACTGTAAAGATGGTTGCTAGTGGTTATATACATTGAAGAGCGTGTCTACCTAGCACAGATCTCATCTCCACAAGAACCATCTTGCCAGATGGTCAACGTAAAAAATCCACATTCCTGAAGTTGGCAGAGCGTGAATAGTAACACAGAAGTTTCTGTTGTTTTCATTATCTAGGCACATTTAACTTTCAATTAAATATATATTCATATGATTCTACACTGTTATTTAGTCTCATGACTTGAGATACAGCACTCAGAATTCCTGTCATTGTCAACATGTTTTGGTTGAGAATATAACTCATTGTACATTACTGCAGTTTTTATGTTTGATGGAGTTTATCTTTTATCAATTTATCTTTTTGATGCAATTTTAAAATGTTTGTGACATTTCCAGACATAACTAATCAACCAACCAATCTGTAGCCAGTTTCCAAAATGCATCAAAAAGATAAATTGATAGTTAAGATTACACTGTGAAACACATTAAAAAAAAGTATAGAAAATGGCATCCCTACAAATGTTGCTTTTGTGACCAGGACAGTGATATTTTATAATGTACCTATTTTCCAGAACATTCCAGATAGATTCAGTGCAGTGTAAACTTGAGGAACCTCTAGAACATTCCAGTAATGTAAATAGTATTAATACAGGGGCTTTGAGCCCACCACTTCAATTCAGTTCCAGCTGCCTAACTGGATAATATGATGAGTATGGCTGGGAGGTCATAGGAGTATGGCTGAGTACAGCTGGGAGGTCTTCAAAATGGTGGCATTCTTGATCTCCAAGGTTTCCCTACTGACTTTGGGACAGCAGGGACACCAAGGCCAACTACCATAGGCAGGACTGGCCACAGCAGACAAAGTTCTCTGTGGGGAGGAACAACGTCAAGTGGACCTCTGGAAGGTGCCGATGCCACCACAGTACATCAAACTGGGCCTTATAAAACAATTTCGCAAAGCTGTAGATGTGGAGTCAGTGGAGTCAGCAGCCTTCAAGTACCCTCAAGACCCTCAATCTTCCCTGAGCTGTCCGAGGCAAAGGTCAAAGCTAGTGCCTTCGCCAATGCAATGAATTCCCCAAGATCACACTAGCAAGGAGAAAGCGGCTTGGAACTGCTTTGTTGCAGTGGTTCGGGGCTTCCTGGGAAATCATCAGGACGAAAACTATGTGGAGCTGGATGAGTCTCTGGTGAAGAACTACGACACAATGGACTGTAGGATGTCCCTCAAAGTCCATATCCTTAATGCTCATCTTGATAAATCTGGAGGAGCAAGGCGAACACTTCCACCAGGATATACTGGACTTTGAATGCTGCTACTTAAGGACAGTACAACGAGAACATGATGGCAGACTTCATTTTAGGACTGACTCATGGACGTGATTTACAATATAATCTAAATTCTCAAAAAACAACTCACTTCTAAATATTCTGTATTCATTCTTGAATCACTTTAGTATATATACAGTACATGTTCATTTGGATGTTGTTTAGTTCTGACTTCATATGAATGAAAAGACACAAAAATATCAGTTTTCTCATTGGAAATAGGTCAATTTCAAAATATCACTGTCTTGTTCACAAAAGCAAAGTTTATGTGTAATAATAGCAATTTTTTTATACTTTCTAGGCATAAGCAATGGTGAAATAACGCTTACTACCGAGGAACAAAAAATGTGTTGCATAGTGTTATGGTGGCTCCCAGGTTGGTTGATTAACCCTGACACAAATCGCATCAATCCTCCTGTTAAATCAGACAGCCACAAAGACATGCACATCAGAATGCAACAAGAGTTCCAACTGTTATTCTGTGAATAGTAAGAATGATGATTCTATGTCTGGCAGTACATCTTTAAAAAACCTGTCATTACTCTGTAGTTACCCGTCTTTACTCTGTAGTTACATGTCTTTACTCTGTAGTTACCCATCTTTACTCTGTAGTTACATGTCTTTACTCTGTAGTTACCCGTCTTTACTCTGTAGTTACATGTCTTTACTCTGTAGTTACCCATCTTTACTCTGTAGTTACATGTCTTTACTCTGTAGTTACCCGTCTTTACTCTGTAGTTACATGTCTTTACTCTGTAGTTACATGTGTTTACTCTGTAGTTACCTGTCTTTGCTCTCTAGTTACCTGTCTTTACTCTCTAGTTACCTGTCTTTAGGGTGACCGTGTTACTCTTCACCCTGGAGCAGTTGTCATCCACAGCGATCACACTGAGAGTGTAAGTCTGTCCGCATAGCAGATCCGTTAGCATACACGAGGTGTTGTTCGATGTGCACGCCGTATGGTGACCTCCGTTGCTCACAGCAATGGTTTTATACGTCTTGGCGCCACGGCTGGCGTCCCAGGTGACAGTCGTGGAATTCTCTCCGCATGTAAGCTTCACGATGAGGTTAGTGGGAATACATGGTACTGCGAGGGATGAAGAAGTGGAGAACTGAAACATTGTTCATTTAAAAAAAAGATTATATTTACTAGTATCAGTGATGTGTTTTGACAGTTATTCTACTTAAACTGGAGTTGAACAGTACTGGAACATTACATTTTTTTTTTGATATAGTTATAAAAAAACATGAATAGATATTTAAAAGATATATACACTGAACAAAATTATAAACGCAACACTTTTATTTTTGCCCCCATTCATTGTGAGTTGAACTCAAAGATCTAAGACTTTCTTTATGTACACAAAAGGTCTAAATCTGTGTTAGTGAGCACTTCTCCGAGATAAAAGGCAACTCGAAAATGTGCAGTTCCATCACACAGCACAATGCCACAGATGTCACAAGTTTGGAGGGCGTGTGCAATTGGCATCCTGACTGCAGGAATGTCCACCAGAGCTGTTGCCGGTGAACTGAATGTTCATTTCTATACCTTAAACCATCTCCAAAGCTGTTTCAGAGAATTTGGCAGTACATCCAAACCGGCCTCACAACCGTAGACCAAGTGTGACCACACCAGCCCAGGACCTCCACATCCAGCATCTTCACCTCCAAGATCGTCTGAGACCAGCCACCCGGACGGCTGCTGCAACAATCGGTTTGCATAACCAAAGAATTCCTGCACAAACAGTCGGGAACTGTCTCAGGGAAGCTCATCTGCATGCTCGTCATCCTCATCGAGGTCTCGATCTGACTGCAGTTAGTCGTCGTAACCGACTTGAGTGGGCAAATGCTCACATCCTAAGGCATCTGGCACTTTGAAGATGTGTTCTCTTCACAGATGAATCCCGGTTTTCAGTGTACAGGGCAGATGGCAGACAGCGTGTATGGCGTCGTGTGGGTGAGCGCTTTACTGATGACAACGTTGTGGATCGAGTGGCCCATGGTGGCGGTGGTGTTATGTTATCGGCAGGCGTGTGTAATGGACAACGAACACAGGTGCATTTTATTGATGGCATTTTGAATACACAGAGATACCGTGACGAGATCCTGAGGCCCATTGTTGTGCCATTCATCCACGACCATAACCTCATCTTGCATCATGATAATGCATGGCCCCATGTTACAAGGATCTGTACACAATTCCTAAAAGTGGTCAGCATACTCACCGGACATGTCCCCCATTGAGCATGTTTGGGATGCTCTGGGACGGCGTATACGACAGCGTGTTCCAGGTCCTGCCAATATCCAATTCGCACAGCCATTGAAGAGGAGTGGACCAACATTCCACAGGCCACAATCAACAACCTGATCAACTATATGCGAATGATATGTGTTGCACTGCGTCAGGTGAGGTGATTCGAAAACCCAGAAACTGACTGGTTTTCAACCCCCCCGGACAATTTAGTGAAACTGCACATCTTAGAGTGGTCTTTTATTGTGGCCAGCCTAAGGCACACCTTTGCCAAACTCATGCTCTCTGATCAGCATCTTGAAATGCCACACTTGTCAGGTGGATGGAATATCTCAGCAAAGGAGAAGTGCTCACTAACACAGATTTAGACAGATTTGTGAACGTTATTTGAGAGAATTAGGCCTTTTGTGTCTTAGATCTTTGAGTTCAGCTCATGATAAACTTGGGCAAAAAGTGTGGCGTTTATAATTTTGTTCAGTGTAGCAATTGATGAACAGAACTGAATTGAATTCACTAAACAGTTTTCTTCTCTCTCACCTTGACTGATAACCATGGCCTGGCTGGGCATAGAGAGGCAGGATCCATTGACAGATCTGACCGACACAGAGTACTGCTCACCGCAGTCCAGACTGGTCACATTACAATTGGTTGTCATGGAGTTAAACGACACTTGCGCTCCAGTGCTCCGGGTTATGATGGTAGTGTATTGTTCAGCGTGGAGCGAGGCGTTCCAGCTCACCATCAGGGTACCAGACCCACAATCCACCATGGTATTCACATTGGCCGGCCCACATGGGACTGGAAAGAGAAAAACATTTTAGAAGTCACCAGAAATATATCGTAAGCACATATGCAGTTTGTTGAAGTATTTGTTGTAAACGTGAACTCGAGAAAGAGGGCTGTTGGTCAAAGTTTATTATGATCCATTAAATGATCGTATCGCCTACTGATATTTGTATTGTTTTACAAGTCCTGTAAAACCTGTCAAGGGTACATGTTAACTCTGTCGCTAAGCTGCCTTACCTGACTCCATGTTGATGGTTTTGGAGAGTATGCCGGGGCAGATTCCGTCGTGGTGCATGACGGAGACCGAGTAGAGCTGGCCACACTTCAGGCTGGGGATCGTGCAGTTGTTTCCTACGGTGCTACAGCTGAGCAGGCCTCCCTCCGCGTCCTCCATGATGGCCGTGTAGGACAACCTACTGGAGTAGCCCTGCCACACTATCAGAGCCTGGTTCGCCTCACAGTCCAGGAAGGCACTGACGTGGTCCGTGGGACAGGGGACTGGATGGAGGGGAAGGAGATGGAGAAGGACATTTCATTTAAGACTCGTGTGTTTTCTGTAAAAACATGGCAATTTTCAGTTTGGAAATCATGTATTGACTGGGGGCATAATTGCTCAGAATGGCACGGAAATCCGTAATGGCTTCGGTATCGACTTTTGACGAGTCGCGTAAAATATTTTGACCTCATGTTGTTTGCATTGTACCCGTCTCTATGTAGATGGTGTCACTGTGGGAGCCGTTGCACAGGAGGTTGGATGCAATGACAAAAGCGTTGTAGGTGGAGCTACAGCGTAGGCCTGTGATTTGGCACTCAGTGTTCACGGAGTTACAGGTGTGCTCCACGCCAGTGTCGTCCATCACCGTAGCAATGTAGAACAGGGTTCCGTACGTCACCTCCCAGTTTAGCATGACGGAGTTGTCTTTGCAGACCATCACTGCAGAAAGGTTCTGAGGAATGCAAGGAACTGCAGAAGGAGACAACATTCAGTGCATTTACGTTACTCTGTCTGTCTGTAGTCCAGCTGGGGACACACACCCGAGTGCCCCCTGCATTTAAAACACTCCGTTTAAACCCAGTCAGCTTGCTGGACCAGGCCCATTTGCAGTGACGAAGAATTGAGCGCATCTCACCCGTCACAGCCACCTGTCCCAGAGTCGTGGAGCTGGGGCAGTCTGTATCGAAGGCGGTGATGTACATGGCTAGACTCTCTCCGCAATGCACAGAGGGCATGGTGCAGCTGTTGTTGAACGAGCTGCAGTTGTATCGTTTGGTTACGTCGTTGTTGCCCCGCGCTTCCACCACGTAGAACACAGCCCCCTCTGAACTGTCCCATGTGATGGTCAGGATGTTGGACTGACAGTCGACTGAGGATATCATGTTTTGTGGCATACATGGTGCTGGGAGGAATAACAAGAGAATTGTTTTCAAATCGCTATGATTTTAAAGATACACTTAAGGGTCCATTCTATTACACTATACATGACAAGACTGTACACGTCTTATTGGGAGTTCTCACATGGCACTATGTGAATTGTCTGTATAATCTGCTCACATTACACAATTTGGCTCACATCTTCTACCTGGCTGTTGCCTTTCTGGCTTCAGAAAAATAGTCAGGAACTAAGATGTGGATCGTGAGAACATCAAGACTCACACTGGCACCTGTCCCACCCATTCCCATTATGCGACATACAATGTTAAGATTTGCTTGCGATGCCAGAAATGCGTATCCCAAGTTATGGTACTATAAAATCTTAGTTTCAAATTGTGTAAGTGACCAGTTTTAGAGTGTCAGGATCCGACACCAGAGATACATTATGAGATATATTTATTTTAATATATTATTAAAATTCCAGTGTGGTCGATCACGTTTTGACTTTAATATACAGCACCGTTTCAGCCCGGTTGGGATGGTCATACCGGTGCGGACTGTTACAGCTGGACTGTCCTGACTGTGGCACCCGCTACTGACGGCGTAGACAGTGAAGGTGTAGAGACGGCCACACGTCGTGTCAGTGAAGAAACAGGAAGTGTCCTCGGTGATACATGTCATGACTTCTCCCTCTGAGTCCACTGCCACGGCTGTGTAGTAATCGGTGTTGTTGGTCGCCGCCCAGGAAAAAATTATCACATTGCTTGAACATTCACGGTAGAGCTGCGGCTGCTTGGGAGGACAGGGGACTGACGGAGGGAGCGAGGGAGGGAGAGAGAAAGGGCAAAGAAGACAGTAGGAGAATGATTACAGGGAGAGAGGAAAGAGAGAGACTGAGTTAAAGACAACAGTGAAAATGGGGTCAAACATCAATGGCTCTCTCAGGTAAAACGCCCTGGTCTTACAACACACCATTGGGGTGAAGTTCTACATAGAAACTGCTTTGCTCTAGAGGCTGTTCTAAATAGGTTGCAAAATCTATGCAGATCAATAGAGGACCTAGTTCTCAAGGAAGATGCTTGTGTGCTAATGTGTGGGAGTGGTCAGTGTCTCTATGTGAGAAGAAACAAACAAACCTAGAGGTCCATGAAAATCCAGGAAGTTAAATTACTATTCATTATTGACCAGCTATAATGACTTGAGATTATCTTATAGCTTTGCATTATACAGAATGATGTTTTTTTGTAATTATTTGTGAATTGTGAATTAAATCTGACTGAAGAAGTGATTCAATTCAGCCAAAGATGGGTTTGTGAACGATGGGATGCAGTTAAGCTGTAACCTACTGAAGAAGCATCAAACGCATAAGCAAGTGCCTGTTTTTTGTTTCTCTGATCACCCCAAAATGTGTTTGTAATGTTCATAATGACACACTTTTATCTGTACATGTACACACCTATGTATCTAAACACATTTTAAAGACCTGCATCACTATACCCCGCTGGAGACATACTTTTAGTATTTAAATGTTTGGGTCTGCTTCAATAATAATACCTGAGATAAACCCGCTCGGCTTCAGTGTCCTCACCTGTGACAAAGTGTGAGGTTATGTTGGCTGTCGCCTCACAGCTCTCAGACACAGCAGTAACATTTACCAGGTAATCCTTTCCACAGCCACTCTCAATAATCTGGCACTCTGTTGTCTGAGATGTGCAGGACAACACGGCCCCATCGCTGCTGGTGGCGACAGCTCTGTAGGACTCCGCGCCCAACACGGGGGCCCAGGACACCGTGGCCAAACTCTCAGTACAGCTGAAGTCCACCGATATGGACGACACGCCACTTAATTCTGAAAATGACATGATATTTACATTAGCCGTTTGGTTTGTGTAAATGGAAGGAACGTTCATCCACAACACTTGCTGCACTTAATACTTTTTCTCCCTTACGTTTCCTCTGGTTCGTGCCTTAATATCCCACACGGGAAACGCAGTTTGCGGAGAGTAGCGTACACTTAAAACTCATGTACAAACTTGAAAACATTGTGACAGTTCACGTGAGATCGAAATGATCACAGAACTGGAAGACACTTCTGGTGAGTGGTTACACACCACTGATGGATACATTTGTTTTCTGTTTTATAAGAAAACTTGAAAAATGTAAATCTATAGCCAATTCAGTGAAAACTTTGACACTCAATTTAATTAGGATATATATCTTTGAAATCGGTGTTGTTGGTCGCCGCCCAGCAAAAAATTATCACGTTGAAGTTTGATTTATTAAAAAATTAATTTACCGAGAAAGGGGTTCATATCCTGGTCACACCACCACACCAACCATGGCCGGGAGTCCTACGTAAAAGCAGTGCGTATTGGCCAGCAGCAATTTCCTTGACCCACATCAGGTTGTACAACTGCAAGATTTACCTAAGTTTTTAATCAAGAGAAAGTGACCTCCCACATTGATTTGACTGACTACATGTGAGGAAAACTGTGTAAAATCAAACATTTTAAACTGGTGTTTTGAATGCTGATTGCCTGATAGCTGTGATATATGAGACAGAACACCATCTCACTTTTTACTGTCCTAATTGTGTTGCTAACTGGTTTATGAAAGCAATGAAGCATCTCCCGTAAATGCCATCTCTAGGACGCCTTACTCTGCTATGAACCATATAATAATATAATAGCAGCTCTTGGCTGTGGTTTATTGGCCATATATCACACCCCCTATTGCCTAACTTATTTACCATAGCATGACAGTGTTTTGGAAAATGCATTGTCATCCAATTGAACTTCTTCCATGCGGTCTCCACCTTCGAAAGGACATGATTGCTTTACCATGTATATTGACTGACAACACATAATTTACAGCAATGACCTGGGAGCAACTAAGGTTAACTGCTTACCTCATGGACTGTAGGATTTTTCATCCAGCACCCTTTCAGTTACTGGTGAATGCTCTAACTGCAAGCCTCCTTCATCCCCAGTCAATGTATGTCGATGTCATTACTAGCCATTTATTTTACTGAATATATTATTATTTAATTATAAAATGGGTTTGATCCGGGATGCTGGTTGATTTATAGTGGGGATTTCTTTACCATAATCCTGAAAAGAATTTCCATTTGATTCATCAATCTGAATCTTCTGTTCCAAAGCCCAGCAGTCAATTTAGAAGTGCTCTCCCTGTGCACACAATATCCGTAGTAACAGCTAGCTGGATAACATGAATGTTTCTTGTACCATCTGACTGGGAATGATTACCAAATTCTGATAATCTAATACTGATCATATAATCCTGATCATCTAATCTTAAACCAACTTTGCTTTCACCTAACTCACTGAGTGCCCCAGTTTCTGGTGAGGTGCCAGTTCTGTTACATGGTACTGGTCTAGGATGCGCTCCCCCTCATTGTAGGGAGACGACAGTAGAGACTATAAGGAGAACCAAGCCACACAGGGAGCTTGTGTCCTATTCAATCCTGTTAACTCATTTCGCTATAGGTTATGATTGATCTGAAAAATAATACAATTTGCAGCTCCACTGCTCAATAAACATAGGGAAAGGGAAACACTGTATATTCCAGGAACTCACTGGTATTAATGACGGGTGGTTTTTCCAATCAAAGATACCATACTGTTAGTTGGGGACAATGGCATAGGTTTGTATTGTATATTGGGGGGGTCAGGGTCAATGGATCCCAGGATTTTCACTCTTTTCCAGGGGGTCACATTGACCTGTATGTTATATCGAGGGTTATATTATACATGACCCCCGACCCCCCCCAATTCTGCATCCCTGGGTTGGGATTGCTGTATTTCAAATGGTACTTTAATTCCGCCCAACAAAATACCCTTGTCTGGGGTGAAGTTACAGTATTATTTGAAATGCAGCAATTATTTTCCATCTAAAACATTCAAATTTACTCACGGTTTGTGGTATACATGTATTCTGCGGGCTCTCCTGGCTGCAGAAAGGTATTGAAAGAGGCCACTGATATCTGATAAGAAGAACATGGCAGTATGTCCTGTATTTCCAGCTGGCTGTTGGACACGTTTGTCTTGAACGGGGCTCTGTTTGGTTCATCCAGGTTGGTAATGGTTACTTGGTACAGAATAACCTTTTCCACCGGCTGCCAGCTCACACGCGCTGTTCTCTTCCCGATCTGCATGGCTGTGACTCCCTTTGGAGGTTGGACCACTATGGATGGACAAATGAACTGTCGTGAATGGAGGTCCGACCTTAAAGGGACACTGCTGTTCTCGAAACTCGATTTCCTGACGTTGCACACTGTTCTGACAGTCAGTCATTGCTAAACTACCGACTGACGCCTCCGGATTGACTGAAAATGCTGTGCAATGTCAGGAAATAGCATCAGCCAATACAAATGGTTGAGGAAAATGTTCATTAAGTCACCTATTTTTGCAATAGTTTTTCCAATCTGTCAATACAGTAAATAATATATTGGAGTATATTTTAAAAGAATAAACACTACAAATGTGCATGCATACACATGCAGTTACTGCTTGAAAGTATGTGCGCCCTAGAGGGATGGTCATTTTTTTGTAAAAATTCCTTATCTAAACCCCAATTCTTATTGAAGACATTCCAAATGTACAGTTTCAATGTTTATTTCACAAATGTGGTTTATTTAACAAAGGCTAAAATTGTATGTGTACGAAAATGTGTGAACCCCTTCCTTTAATAGCTTGTGTCATCTCCATAAGCAGTAATAACTTGGAGTATTACTGTTTATGGAGTAAGTATAACACTTTTCTTTTTATAGGGATTTTGACCAGTCCACCTTACAGAACTCAGCCAATTGAATGAGATTTGAGGGGTGTCTGGCATGAACTGCCCGCCACAACAATTAGATTAAGGTCAGGACATTGACAACCTAAATACGAATCTTCTTTCTCCTGAGCAACTCTTTGTTAAATGGGGTCGAATGCGTTTGGTTGTTGTCTTTGGACTGTTGGAATTTAGGGATAAAAGAGACCAAAAAATCCAACTGCAGTTCACATACCTTCGAGCAGCAGTGCATATGCTAAATATAGATAGCTAATTATAAGCCTAATTTTTACTATATATTTTTTTTAATATATTTTAATAATTTTGCATACAATTAAAAATCATTATGGAGTAAATGTATGCATTTGCAGCCTGAATGAAGGCCGTTTAATGGATTGCAGATTGCTGGTTGAGCCGTCAAAAGAAAATACTTCAGTTTGACCCTGCAGTATATGTGCAGTAACACAAAAGTAATATTTTGGATGCAGTAATTGAACAATCACTGCAAAAACTGCAGTAAAACAAAACTGGAATTTCTGACGCACATTTGCTACACAAAAATGTGAACAATAGCCAAAATGCCTCTTTTTTTTTAAATACAATTAAAATGAGGTAAACACACGACCATAGCGTAGCCTGATATGAAAGTCGGTTACTTACATGTAGTAATCGTCCTCACACTGCTTCTGTCCCCAAGACCAGCTTTGTTTGCAGTGTAGATGTAACAGTTATAGGCAGTTGACGGCTGTAGATTTTGAACTACAGCGCTTGTGTTGGTAAAGGTTAAATTGAGGCTTACTCTTCCAGTCTCTGACTCAACCAACAGGTAATAACTATCTGCCGTACTCACTCGCGTCCATTCCACTTGGATTGAAGTACTTGATAATGCCTTCAAGGACGTTATCTGTGCGGTGGCAGGACCTAAGATTGAGAAAACTCTGGACAATGTTACTTGTGCTTTTTTAGACATTGAATCAATCGCGTTTTATTCTGTAGACCAGTTCATGCGTACATTTGGCTACTACAATCAAACACTGTAGGCTGTTTTTTGCCATTCCAGAGACTCGGATTTATCTGGACCACATACAAATCGTTTTTACTTATTGGTATTCATGTTTATCGCCGCTGTTGAATTACCTGTTATGGCCAATTGCGTATCCGAGCACATCACATAGTAAAACTGGAACATTTTGACCGTGACATTATATGTAGTTCCCGATCTCAGTCCCTGGATCAATCTCTCTGTATTGGACCCTGTCAACGTTATCACGACAGGTGCTATATCCGTCGTATTTATTACCCGAAGGTCCAACAAATAAGTTGTTGCTTCTGTGTTTTTGTTCCATTTCACCAGAAGCGATGATGCAGTTGGAGATGTTATTGATGTAATCTTGCATCCTGGAAATACAAAATTAAATACATTTCAAGACTGCAATTACTACTACCTCTAAAAACGTTTTCGAATTAATTTCTGTATAAGCGAGTAGCTCTCTAACTATCCTAAATCGTTTTATTGCCTGAGGGCATGAGAATATTTATTTTAAAAAGATTAGTAGAAGTAGAAGAAAATTCAATGAAGATAAATGATACAGTATTGACTACTTGTCATTAAAAACATTTCCATTTCCAGTCATTCCAGAGAAATATGACAAAACCGCAGACTTACCTTGAGCTTGCGTATATGATATCTGGGGAAAAAGGTAAATTGCACATCAGAAATATATTCGACAACACATATAAATGTAGACACACAGAATTGTAAACCTAGTACAGCATTTACCTGAGTTAGAGATACCATTACAAAATATAACCCTATTGCTCCTAAAAATTGCATCTTTCACATTGACAGTAGAAGCCCAGTTAGTTTAGTATAGGCGATAATCACAAAAGGTGTTCTAAATTCTTTTGAGCTAAAGTTCACCAATGGGCACAGGGTGGGAACCAATCAGAGCTCCCAAAATGGGGCCAGCAGCTATCCCACGGGCCTTTGGTAAAGAGGTGTTATGAAGATAACGGCTCAAGGAGGGAACAAGGAAGTGATGAGAACATGACTGGATGGTTAAGCTTTATTGGAGTGGTTACAGCTGGATGCCCTCTTATTCTATGCCTCTGTGTTGCTTTGGTTCCACAATGATACCATGCAAATGATTCACACCTGTTGTACATTCATATGATTTGTCATCATCTCCCTACTGTGACTTCTATCACACAAAGGAGCCACTTTGGTGCTGCTGTGCGGCATATGTGTTGGGTGGGTTTTTAATTTACAGTGTCTTTAAAAATCATGTTTTCTTAAAACAATGACATGTCTTCAATCCTTTCCTCATGGATCCCAGACATTCCATCTATTCGATCTATTCCAGAAATAGTGTAACACCCCTCATTAGACATGTCTAATCAACTAAACCCCAGATTAGTGAATCAGATGTGCCTGTTCAGGGCTTCAAAATATATCTGAAATATCTGTGGGTCCCTGAGTAGAGGTTTGTAAACCTGAATAAACATGGTAGACTATTGAAATTGATATAGTTTTGGCAGTTGTGGCAAGGTGAAACATAATTCTTTCACATTCATTTATGGGGATTTTTCAAACTAATTCCCCCCCTCCCTCCTGCATTCTCTTTGGCCTCTTTGAAAATGTTAAAATGTAATTGAGGGCAGGAGACAAGGACAATGAGTGTGTTCCAAAATGCACTATTAAGTTTCGCAATAATACATTAGTTGCCAACTTCACATCAAGTAAATTATGTATAAAGGGGTTGTATTCCATAATATATGTTTAAATGACAAAAAGAAATGTTAGTTGTGTATTACATTTTATATATAAAACAGGAATCTATTATTTCGTTGTTGAACATGTGAGTATTCATAAAGTTAGCATTTGGGAAGAGGACAGTACTCCAGTAGCTAATTAACAAATGGTAATTTCCTGATATTTCTGATGATAGATTAATAAGGGAGTTTGGCATGTATCACCTCATTCAGAGTCAAAGGGGACCACTTATGGGTTCCTAATGACAGACTCAGAAGTACTGAAAGATAATTATATTGTTTTGGTCCTCATCAGTGTACACACAAAACTGCATAAATTTTTTTTGTCATTTTTGCAACACATGTTTTTTGATTATGGTAATGGTTAAGACTAATGGTTTGGGAGTACGGTTGCTTGGTCCTTACAGGACTGAGAAGTGGAGAGAAAGGGGGGAGACTTCCGAACACAGAGTTAATATATCCTGGGAAAAAAGAAGACGAGCAGAGAAGGTAGGAGATGGGGTAGGGATTTGAAATGATCCACCAGTGCTGTTGCCAGATTACTGACTGTTAATTTCTCTACCATAAACTGCCTTAAATTATGTTGAAGAGAATTTGGCAATACATCCAACTGGCTTCAGTCAGCATGTGTTTGAGGCACTTAGAATATTTTTTTTCAGGAAGTATCATATGGAGCATATGGAACACTTTCATCAACATTGGAAGAAAGTGAGCAAAATTAGACCCTGTTTGATTAAAAATCAAAATTGTTCAATATGGTTTTGAAATATTTGCAATATACTTTGTAGGAATGTCAAGGTATTTAAGCAGTTGACATAACTCTAAACTAAAATGTATATTGTTAATGAACTGCCTGGCCCCACCCCTTCTTGGTTCTATGGGCTGTGCCTAAAAGTTAGCTATAACTTCATAATGATCTTATTTTCTCTCCTGTGTTTTTCTGTCCAGGAAATATATGGGAACAGAGAGGCTAACCTGCAACACAGAAATAAAACAGAGGGAGCGGTTGGGTTTTGAAATGAGAAAGATACATGTGCAACCCAAGGAAAGTAGACTACACAAACTTAGGAATTGGTACTCCTTGCGTACAGTCATTAATAATTTAGTTTGGAGAACTCTTCATGGGAACACATTTCTGTGCCTGCAGTGGGTGGATGGGGTTGGATAGTCTAATAGAAAGTGTAGTTCAGTTTGATTTTATAATGTAGAATCCCACTGTGTGCTTTTTGTAGGTTGGACGTTGTGTTGAAAGGGATCATTTATCACTAGAGAATAATGGGCCATCACCTCTTAGTTCCTGACAGTGCGTTAGAAAGGAGGAAGTCAACATGAAAGTGGATATGTCCGACAAACACTGGCTTTAACAATAGGACATTTTCAAACTTAATGAAAAAGAACAAGTGATGGATACGCCTTGATCTTTTTTCCTCTTATAAAAGAATGAGTCTATAGACTCCATTACAGTACAGGTCACAGTGTAGGAACCATTGTGAATGCCTGTGATGCAACATTCTTATGGATTCATTGTTGGTTTTGGTAATCATACACCACAATATCCCATTAATTTGTTGCCAAACAGAGCCATATATAATAGTATCAGAGGTCTTTCACTGAATATAAAACAAAATTGCTTCATTAGGGTGAATGATGTAACATCAGCCAGATACCATACAAATACAAGAAAAACAATGCCAAAAACAAACAGCGTAAGGACTCTTAAGCCCATTTGTCTGATCCCTTATGTACTCAACATGACAAAGCCAGCTACGACACAGATTTATATCGTCAAGTAAGTTCTGGCAAGATGTGGTGTCAACAAGATGCAACCATTTCTGGAAAAATACCTCCTGGAAATGTATTGTAACAACAATACAACACTAGGTTCCTTGGGGTCAACATCAGCCATGTCGTGGTAAAGGAGGCCAGGAAACGTCTCTTCTTCCTACATCGATTAAGAAGATTTGGCATGGACTCCAGGATTCTCACCCACAACTACACATGGACTATCGCAAGTATCCTGACCGGCTGTGTCACTGCCTGGTATGGCAGCTGCACCTCCCTTGACTAAAAAGCCATTCAAACGGTGATTAAAACAGCAGAGTGCATCACAAGGTCTGACCTGCCATCCCTGCAGGATCTTTACCCAGAGAGGTGTAGGAGGAGCAAACAGATCATTACAGATCCCAGCCACCCATGCCATGGACTGTTAACCATGCTGCCACCAGGCAGAAGGTACAGGAGTATTCTGTCCAAAACTAACAGGCTACAGGACAGTTTCTTTCCTCAGGCTGTAAGGCTGCTCAACTCGGGAACCCCTCTTCCCTTACATTTATAGTCCCATGCACACCTGTCACTTTATTTCATGCTCATCTGCCAATGACATCATGCACACCTGTCTCTTTTACATTACACTATGGTTGTACAGTTGTATAGTTATTATTATTGATGCCTGTTTTTATGGTGTTATTATTATTGATTGATTGTGTTATTATCTTTATTTTAATTGTATAATTACTGTTACTATTTAACTTTTAACTGCACTGTATAGAGTAGGAAAACCAAGCATTTTATTATTGTTATTTCAAATGACAAATAAACACTTGAACTTGAACAATTAGTGGTAGCATGGTTAGCTCTTTTTAGCTGGCTAAGATAAAAGGCATAGAGCATTTTCACATATATGGTGTGTATGCTCTTTCACTAATAATTTTTATATTGTGTCTCAATATGTTAATAAGATTGTAGACTGTAGATTGTAGCATGCGAGATAGCACACTTTGTCTTGGTAGTATCTGGTTGAGTGATGCAGTTAAGATAAAATAAAATAAAAATGACTGTATTTCCTTGCATTTCAAAATTGGACTCCTAAATATCAGATCCCTTGCTCCAAAGGCAGATGTAGTAAATTAATTAATCTTTGATCATAAACTCTATTATTTTGGCTTGTGTGAAACATGGCTAAAACCTGATGAATTTACTTCCCTAAATGAGGCCCCTCCTCCTGGCTGTACTAATGATCATATCACCTGTGCATCCCAAATAGGATGGGGTATGGCTAAATACCTAAGACAGTAAATTTAAATGTAGTCTTAAACACATCACTGGTTTTCATTCTTTTGAAGTTTTTCTCATGAAAGTTAACCAGGCAAGCTACTAATTACAAGTCACCCGGGCCATATACAATGTTCTTTAACGAGTTTACTGAATTCTTGTTTAACATTGTAGTCATGGCAGATTATATTCTAATTTTTGCAGATTTCAATATTCATATGGAAATGTCAAACGGCCATCTTCAAAAAGCTTTTGAAGCCATAATTGACTCAAGGAGTTTTATCCAACATTTAGTCATTCTTACACAGCATCCTAACCTAACCCCACAGAATCCTAACTTGAACAAAACATTTTTAACACATTACTCCAGTACTAGTACCCCTTTACATTGACTGCCTGTTAGGGTTAGGGGTTACTTTGGGTCCTCTGGACTAGGTTAGGGACAGAATATAAGCAATCCCAGTAAATCAGACAGTTACAATTGATTCACTGCATACCCACTCCCTGTCACAGAATTCAAACTGGGTCAATGAGAGCATTCGAGATCACGATATACACAAAAACATGATGACTGGTTACACTCAAATAATCTGCTAATAGGTTCCTGGATTGGATAAAGAAAATTGATTGTACAGTTAAAACGTGACACAATAGGGGTCAAAACCTGGTCATCTGGTCATAATCTGCACAGAAATCACTCGCAAAAAAGGGCACTACATCACATGACGATACCATAGAAAGTGGTCACTTGAGTTTGTCACATTTCAACAACACCAAAGCAAACTCCACCAACCCCCAACAGACATGACAGTGACACCAGCAAACATCCAAACTCAATAAAGATCAAGCTGTATGAAGAACAACACTGCAGAAACACTGGAAATATTTGTAGAAGTGGCAGTGAGTATCCGTATTACTTTCAGAATTGTGTGAATTCAGAGGGGCAGGCCACTGTCGATTTGGAGTGTCAGTGAAGCGTATTGGATTTGTTGCCAATCCAAGGAGTTTGGTAGCTATCAATATTTCATACTCTTATACTGTATAATACATTTTTAAACAAAGATTGATTGCAAGGAATATGTTTTATTGAAGGGAAATGCAATAACTTTACACAACCAAATAGATATCCTAAACATGGCAACAATTTACAGTCATTCCCTACAAATAATGCACTGCCCCCAAGACAACACCCCAGTGTAGTGTAAGCCTTGTCAGTGGTGTCTAAAAATCCATGGGTTAGTGAGACTGAACCTGTATGCCAAATTTTAGCACTGTGAGTTAATAAGATCAACATGTGGCCATTAAGTGTTCATGCTAATCTCTTAGTCCTGACAGAGTTTACAAAATGTGTACTAAATTGTATAATATAAATATCTTTGACTGATTTGTTCCTTTGAAGTTTCGCAGACATTGGTCTTTACTTCTAAATGGTTGAAATCCCTCATGGTGGACCTTATGGGTTCCAGATACCAATTTTGAGTTTGTATAGCTTGCATTTATAGTGCGAACACATAGCCAAAAGTATTCTTTAGAAATTGTTCATTTATTGTTCATCTTTCTATGTTACTTTAGAATAAAAAAATCGATGTTTGGTGTTACAGTTACACAAATTGATGTGCATGATGTACAGTTCTGTAAATATGTAATACAGTCATCTTAGAGATGTATTATTTTAATTGAAAGTGGAATTTAATCAAATGTATTTATTTATCAAAACACAGACTGAAAAAACATAATATTTTAGGCTTTTTAGTTCTAAAACATATTTTGTAATACAATTTGTAATAATTACAGTAGTCAGGAAATATTCAAAGCTCATCTTGTGGGTTAACTGTAATTCATCATTTCCATAAAACTTGCATATCTCAAAATGCTCGACATCAATCTCTGAAATATGGAAGGGAACAATCATGTCAGTTATGATTAAGTTATTTCTAATGGTACACTGTGCATACTCTGCATGAACCTGCCCTGAGTTGTAAGTATTTTTATTGCATTTTGCTAACATACAGCTGCGGAAATAAGTAAGAGACCACTGTACCTTTTTATTTTCTTTCCAAAAAAGTCAAAAAGGAAGGTTTTGAGTGAGGAACAGAAGGGTTAAAATTAAGAGACCACTGCAGATTGACCACTGCAAATTTTCCTTTACTTTTTTGGAAAGGAAAGAAAAAGATGCAGTGATCTCTTATTTTTTTCCAGAGCTGCACATCTAGACACATTTTCTTCATTTGTACTTTGTAAAACAGTTCCATTTTCATGATAATATACACGATTTATTTCAGCACAAATGTGTTTGTTATAATCTGTAACAATAGATTTATTTGAATGTCCCAGAAAAAGCTCTAGCTAAAAACTATAATATATGAAGGGATATTTTGACAGGTTCCCTTGCCCTTCTGAATTGGGTAGACAGAGGAGGAAACCCAGTTGTATTGGGGTCTATAGGAGCCACCTCCTGAAGTGAAACAGAGGTGACTTCTTATTTACTGTATCCTGCTTGAGTTGACAATCATAGTTTTTCCAGGATATGTACTGTAGCCATGTTGGAGGAAAGTTTGACGTTGCTGCTCCGCAGATCAATGAGACTGGAAACAGAAAAAGCTGTGAAAATTAAAGTATCAAAAATATAATTTATTATTACTGTTTCAAGATTTAAGTCAAGATTAATCTAATGACCAGTACAGGGAAACAAATTCTTAACAGGGACATTAAATGGATGGCTTAAATAAGATATTTGATGAAAAAGTAAACAATACTGGAGTAAAAGTAAAGTTTTTTTACTAGAAAATGTATTAAGTAAAAGTAAACATTAAAACTTTAATTTAAAAAAATGGTGTCATTCTTATTTCTCAGAATTCAGAAGCCCAGATATGGCAGGCAAATCAAGAGCCATCTATTCAAATTGACTAATATCCCCTTTAACCCTTCAACTCACACGTAATTTAAAACAGCTGTTGGCATGACCAGGAATATTTTCCAAAATTTGTCCCCTTTAAAAGCCTGCTAAGCTTTAAAATTTTAATAACTGCTTTTGGGGGAAATGTTTGGAGAAAAACATACAATTTCTTTATTGATGTAATCAGGTAAAAGTAGAAAAAGTCAGCTTGAATGAACCAGGAACTTCCTTGGGAACTTTCTCGTGAAATGCAGCTGGTTTAGTAAGCTCTATTTTTTATTTTACTTGAGAGGCTATGATTTTAAACAGATAAAAAGGCCATGATTACATACCATCTGTCAGTTGTCCAGGCTTCTCTTTCCACGATAGATTACTGAGGTAAAGAATACATTTCAGGGATGTTGGATAAATGATTTTTTTTCTGCTAAAGTACCATAGGCCTGAGTCTATGAAAACCAAGACTACAGATTGTTTATGAAACAGAAATCAGAACGTACCCATTCCAACGTTGCTTCCCGAGCATGAAACTGAAATAAAATGATAATATGTAAATAACTAGGTACGTGCCAATGACTTTAAAGCCATTTCCTTGCTACCCAAATGCTATCCCAGTCCCAGGCATAGTTTCATTTTCACAATGAGTCTGGATACACGTACCTCTTACAGACAAGTATTGAGGATGCATCTCTAAATACATTGCCAAGAGGTATGATGTTATTTGGGTAGCCCACCTGAGTACATCCTCTGCGGGCAGAACTGGACCTTATCTCCATCCTGTGTGAGGGGAGCCACCACCACTTTGTAGACGTCCCCACACATGATCTCCGAAACGTCGCAGGTGTTGCCTCCAGGGGGAGGGGCGCAGGTGTAGTTTGACTGGCTACCGACCATCTCGGCCATGTATTCATGGAGACCTCCAGTGGAACGCCAGTACGCACGCAGCGTGTTGTTGGCCATCCTGTACAACTTCACGCCCGATGGGCAGCAAGCGCCTGGGAATTGAAAGACGGTTCACTCAGACCACCGCACGGGGGGCAGGTGGATGAACTGTACACACTGCCGCTCAAACGTATTGTGTGTTTGTGGGAAATCGGTCGCTATCTGATGTTCACCCTGCACTTGTTCAATAGACGCTTGAGTCTGTCACTTACTGGATGAGAAGCCGTGATAGATGCACTCAGACTTAAGACCGGCGCGGCTGATAGCCTCTATGCCGACGGTGTAGTTTGTTCCACATGTGATGCATCCCATCAGGCAGTTAGTGTCCAGGGTGTGGCAGCGGGCGTTGCCCCTTGGCGAGGTCAGAGAGGTCAAGTAGGTTTGTGCGCCTCGCGCCGCCAACCAGGTAACATTGGTTACGGCCTGAGTCACCTGATCGACGTTAACACTTGCAGGGCAACAAGGCGCTGAAGGATCAAAGAACGCACAATGTGAGATATTTCCACATGTTCTGTTCAATTGTTGAAGCCATAACGTTCACCAAATGGTTTCCACGGTTCCTCACCTGTTTCCAGGGGAATACTGTAGCTGGGCAAACTGTCACCCGCAGCTGTGGTTGCTATGGCAGCGACCTCATAGACCTCACCGCAGGGCAAGTCAAGTATCTCGCAGGAGGTTCCGTTGGACGTGCAGGTGTGCGTGTCATCCCGGGCCGTTGCGCTCACTGTGTAGACGGCTCCTGCTGTGTTGGGAGCACTGAAGCTGACATTGAAAGAGGTGGCATTGGTCTGGGCCACACCCAAAACCTCTGGACTACAGGGAGCTGTGAGAGAGGGTGTGCCAGGAAGAGGGCAAGATGTTCACAGTGAGGCGTAACGACACGCACGTCATGTGGGCAATGTTGATTTTAGAATCAGTTATCTTTCGGTTATTTGGCTTAGATAAATACATTTCGTAATCACAAGGTCATTATATTTCTTTGTTTAAATATCAATGGGTTTCTATTACCATTTTAATTTTTTTTATTACAGCAACAGTTTTTCCATCTTGTTGGTCATTTTCAAGTCCAGATGTTCATTTTACGATAAAACACTTCCAGAAATGTATGTGGAAAACTGTGTTGACAAGCATGTTTTCTACACTTTCCTTTCAGGAAATACTGACATACAGTGGTACATTTCATACCCTGCCACCCATGGGAGGTCTGTCTTTAACAACTGACAAAACCACTGCGAAACCAACTCTCTGTCATACATGAATGCCTTATTTGATTTACAAGAGTTAAACAGTCACAGACCTATTTCCAGCAGAATGTGATGCTACCACTGCATTGCTGATGAGGCAGTCAAGAGGGTAGATCAGACTTAGCTAATACCTTTTTGACTTATTTTCTTACATAAAAGTGCAACTTTTTTGCCTTCCAAAATCTTCAAATAAATGAGCATGTTTAATTTTATCTGGATCATAGACAGGTATTTACTGTTCTGTAAGGTAAGGTAACAATATATTTTTTATTTTGATAACTTTGTAAACAAAGTTTTCTGCTTAATTTAATTATTCAGGGATAAATGATATATTCCTTAACTGTGTAGGCTATATATTGAAGCGAAATTGCATTTGCATGTATGTGTTGTATTTTTAATCAAATGTGGTATTATAACACTAATACATTTATGCTATTTAATGTTGTGTGTGAAGTGATGTTTACTGTTAGGTAAAAATAAAAGCTTAACATTTCAACACATTTATAAACCTTTACATTTTTGTACAGGTATACTGTACTTAATTGAAGTTGAAATAAATGTAGTGGAAATAAACCAAAGTGCTTGTTTTGATAATATTTTAGTTTTCTATCCAACATGTTGCTGCATCCCATTTAACTTATAATCATTATTGTGAAATATAAGTGAAATTGTCTGCAATAAAAAATTCTGCATTGTAATCATATGATCTTTCAAACAAACTCAATTCATGGCTATATTTAAATTTCTTGAGTTATGGAGTTCATGTCTAATGGCTATCTTTTCTCTAAAATCTTTTAAAGAAGTTGTATTTCATTTTTTACATTATTTTCCAATACCCAAGACCTGTCTGAATTAATTTGATTATTGGAAAAACATTTTGCAACTTTAATTAAATTGAGCCCTATGCGCTAATTAGAAGTAACCTGCTGTGTTGTCTTGCTAATGTAGAGCAATACGTTTTTAGAGCAGCTGGCACAGTTTTGCTTTCAAGGATGTACAGGAATCATTATACAGCAGTTGGTGGTCTTGAAAAACTGCCTGTATGTGTAGTCTTGCCTGATGGCGCTTTTTGTTGAAAGTGATCCACACATTCCTAAAACCATTGGAAAGCAGCAGATCTTTAAGTCCGGTGAACTAGAGATCCTGAATACAGTCCTGAGCCACAGTGTTACCTGTCTCCTTGGTGTGAGCTGTGCATGTGGGGTTGCACCCTCTAATCTCATTACACGGCATCACCAGCACACCGTAGGGGCTGTTACAGGAGAGGCCAGAAAGGGCACACACTGGTGCCGTGTCGTTACACAGTATGACCTCTGACCCGTCCACTGCACGTGTCTCGTACACCTCCGCTCCTCGCACCGCTGACCACATTATCTCAAGTGTGTCACTGGATGCCAGGAAAATGAACACATCCTCGGGACAACAGGGCACTAGAGGGCAGTGAAAGACATTAGGAAAAGTGTTAACGATTAGGAACGTCCGAGAAACGTAGGTTATGTTCATTTTTCAGTTGTTGTCAATATGATCATTCGGTAAGTTCAAAAGTTCTAAGTTCAATAGGGTTTATTTGTCATTTGCAATAACAAGTTATGGCAATAAAATGCTTGGCTTTTCTTACTCCCGACAGTGCAGTTAAAAGTAAAAATAGTCAATGTAATTATAATATAAAAACAAGAAGATAACACAATCAATAATAAAACTATACAAAAAACACGCATCAATAATAATAATTATACATCTGTACAACCGTAGTGCAATGTAAAAGAGACAGGTGTGCATAATATAATTGGCAGATGAGCATGATATAAAGTGACTGGTGTGCATAGGACAATTGATGGAATGGAAGAGGGGTTCCTGAATTCAGCAGCCTTACGGCCTGAGGAAAGAAACAGTCCCGTAGCCTGTTAGTTTTGAACGGAATACTCCTGTACCTTCTGCCTGACGGCAGTTTGGTAAACAGTCCATGGCATAGGTGGCTGGGATCTGTAATGATCCGTTTGCTCCTCCTTCTACACCTCTAAAGTTAAAGCCTTTACTCACAGGTGGTGTAGTTGAGCACAGGGCCCGGTGAGCTGGATCCGGCCAGGTTAAAAGCAAACACAGTCATCAGGTAGGTGTATCCACACTGGCAGTGGTAGTTACAGCTGGTGGAAGTGGTATTGCACCTCTCTTCCTGGCCATCATCCCTCTTGATGAAGGCCACGTAGGTGTCGGCATAGAGCATGATGTCCCACGACACAGAGCAGTTACCTGCCTCAGTCTCTTCCACACGCAGAGGCTCCGGTGGACAAGGGACTGACAGGGAAAACAGGACCGGATGTTTATTATAAGCATTGGTACAGTATGCTCCTCTCCTAGCCAACTGCAGTCTGGAAACGAAAGAACCCAAATGAAGGAGAAAGCGTGTTTTTATACAGTGCTGGCTCTAACCTTTTGGGAGCCCTAGGCAAAATTTGATTTCGGGGCCCCCTCTCCCATAGTGGTCTGGGACTCACTAGGAATCTTAGGCCCCCTGGCGGTCAGGGGCCCTTAGTGAATGCTTATGTCGCTTATGCATATGGCCTGCCCTATGAATAAAATAATTATTTGAAAATTAGACCATTTACCAGGAATATCAAGAAACATTCCATAATGGACATTTGTGTAGAAACATTAATATTACAGTGCTGCATTAGGTTTACTCCATTTTACATAGCATCACTAGGGCAATCAGAAGTCTTTGCAGCAATACCATTTTTGATTGTGTTTAATGAATTTTCCCATAGACCACTGTTACTCATGCATATTCTGTCTCCGTCAAATGAAAAGAGAATGTATGTCTGTATATTACAGGGGTCTGCCATTTAATCCAAACCCTCTGAATTGGAATGATGAGGGAAGCTGCCTCAATAAGTGCCTGGTGGAAAAAACTGTTTTGGTCTCAAGTGTATGCCTGTGCTGTGTGCCTTCTGTGACAGGTTTGTAACCTCTGTCACTACTCACAATCAATCAGATAGAGTTTTCTGTTGCCTAACTGATTGAGATTTCTACTTACAGGCAATGAACTCCTCAGGAGCAGAGGGGATACTGGGTCCTCCTACGTTTATGGCTGTCACGGTGACTGTGTGTCTCTGACCACACCCCACGGGCACAAGAGAACAGGGGCCAGTTGTAGAGGTACAGTTGATCCCCTCAGAGCTGAGGGCCAGGTAGCCCCCGGCCCCCCGAGACGATGTCCAGGACACAGACACACCAGCACCAGAGCCCACCATGGTAAACTGAAGCTCGATGAATGCAGGGATCGGTGGGCCTGGAGGGGCAGAGAGACATGAGCACTCCCAAGGATATGTAGCCCAAGATGAATAGACAATGGATATGCTTCCTGATATCTCGTACTGGCCTACTCCATCCTATCCCGATAACCAGAACAACCTTTTAAAAGTCTTCTTTAAACATGAAGGGATTGGCCGAATGAACACCACAGGAAACAAACTGTGGTACAATTCCTGAATGATTTGTGTGCTTGCTTACCAACCCCCTCGGCCTTCCTTACATGTGATCTGGCAGACAGTGAAGTCGTCTCCCTGTCTGTTCTCTGGGTCCCAGGCATTGCTCTTGATGCAGTAAGTGGTCCCGGCCTCCAGGTCGGGGAATGTCACACTGGTGTCCGTGGTGTTCAGCTTCACCTGGCTGTCCGAGCCCTCCTTGATGATGCTGAGGGTGTAGAGCACAGCATGGTCCACGGGCTCCCAACCAACCAAAATGGTGTCGTTTCGGGGAGAGGTGGAGTTGAGCTCAGGGGCAGCAACCACTTCAGCAGAGAGACAGGAATGTGACATCATGTGAGGAATTTTTTTGTTTGTCTGTGTCGGGGTATGTTCATGCTTTTGCCTTTTTATTGTGTGATAGCTTATGAATTCAAAAACTCTAAAATGTATTTGTTTTGTGTTTGGTGGAGTCACTTTCATATAGGAAAACTCTAATGGGAGCAACAGGTTTGGGTGGAAGGGTGCTGTTGAGTGCATGTGTAATTACATTGTACTGCGTGACAGATTTAAGGAGATAATAACTCTCATCCTCCCTCGCTTTAAAAGAATGTCAAACCACAACACTATGGGATGAAACTGCCGGGGCTTGTTTTGGCTTCTGGCTTTCCAAACCAATGTTCTCCATTGACAGTTTATTATTTGTATTAATGTCAGATATTATGTCAGATATAATTTCCTCGGATACACGATAACCACCCCCCCGCCCTTAAGGCAGTTGAAGCATCTTGCTAGTAGAGTAAAGTACCGGAATCCGCGTTGGATTTAAGGTCAGATATGCAGTCCCTCTCTCTTTCCTGGTTTTCGTTCGTTTATGTCAGCGAATAGATCAAGTGACTTGTGGTTGGGTAGTGAAAATAAAGGTTCTGTCTGTTTTCCCTATGAATGAGTCATTTCTTTACACAAGGCTATCATACTCTTGTGTGTTTTTTTCTTGTGAGGTACAAGGGACAATACCTGTCTTTGCTACCACTGGGAGGGAAGGTTGGCTCCTGCCTCCGTTGTTGACAGACATGACTCTGAGAGTGTAGTCGGTGTACGCCTGAAGGTGGACAACGGTTCCAGGGGACGAGGACACCTCGGTCTCAGAGAAGAAGGACAGGTCGGTGGTCTCCGCACGCAGGATGTAGGAAGTGGCGCCAGACACCTGAGAGAACTCAACAGTCATGCTCTCGCTCTGCTTAGATGTTGCCATGTGAATGGTGGGCACCTCAGGGGCTGTAAACAAGAATATGTTTTCATGATGAATGATTTATGAAGTTACATTATACACCACATAATGTAACTTAATTACATACCATACAATGCATTACATACCACATAATGTAACTTCATAACATAAAATATAATGTATTACATACCACATAATGTAACTTCATACCATGTAATGCTCCGACAAATTGCCAAAAATATAATATTTACACTCAAATAGCCCCTTTAAAAATCCCTCTACCATTTCATGAAACCTTGTTTTCATGAAACCGAAAAAACGTATTTGCCATGAATATCAGCTTTGTGACAGCTTCATTCACACACTGTATTTAATGTATAACATGTATTGAATGAATTATATCAGAGAATCTCATATATGAACTCACAACAGACATATTGTTCCACAACCCTCTTCTCCACTTAAGGTAAAATAGGAGACATTGACTCACCAGTGGTTTCTTCAACCTCAGCCTGGCTCAGAATATTTAGGCTGTTATCCATGGCCTCAGCCTTGATAATGTACATTAAGTTGGGGGTCAGAGAGTTGATGGAGCCCATCACCGAGTTGGCACCAAACTGGGCAAAGGCTGAAGCATCCAGGGAATTCTTCGGGGTCGCTGTGATCTTGTAGGAACTGGCTCCTGAAAATCTGCTCCACCGCACTGTCATGCTTTTAGATGTTACCATGAATACATTCACTGTGATTTCTATATGAGGGGAGGAAAAGAATCAGAGTTAATTAAACACTGAATTCGTATCAAGATCAAATAAAGAAAGGTATGTTTCAAGCATCAACTACATTTTCATTACAGAAACAATGTCTGCAATTTAAATGTAATGTGACAAATAAAAGGTTTCACCTGATGAAGCGGAACTCTGTATGGAAACAAACATATTTGACTTTAAATTAATGTAACAAATAGTTATTAGTGGAATGAATATGGCCTATTCAATGCTAATCTTACAGTAGAACTGATGACAGGTATTCCAGTCAATGAGGCAGTGTACTTCATATTTCATATTATTTTTCCAACACATTGTTCATGTTCTGCTGGCTTCATGGCAATAATACTATATTTAAATCTGCACATCCTAAGCCTACACAAATAGCACAAGTACATAGAATTATATACAAAATGTGATCTTTCTCACCTGAAAGCATATGCTTAGTAAGACAATAACAGCCAGCCACTTGATCGCCATTATCTTGCTTTTCTCTTAATGTTATCCTTTTCTATTTGTTCTTGAGGTATGGCTTGCCTTGAGTGGTTGAAAGAAACAATTTGACATCTGCTTCTTTACATTATACTTTTATATTTTCTTTAACACATCTCTGTTCTGTGTTTGCTCAAATACCTATATGTATCCCCGCCTACTTCAGACAGGTACCCAATCATGGCTGGGACCAGGACAGTTGACCAGGCAGAGTGGCATTCAGTTTGTTCCAACATTTACTACATTTCCACTGAATTAAACCTTTCCCCAAAACAGCCTTAATGTGAGACTCATTACGGATTGAGGTACATAACGTAACATAACGCAACATAACATTGCAGTGTCATAACAAAATAACTTTTATGTTCTGATCATCAGAAGAAATTCTCATAATTTCAGTAGATGGGGATACATTTGTTTTATGTCTTCTGTCCTCTCTGGACGTCCATATAACCACTGAAACTTGTGTATCCAGTGAAATATTATGAAATACCAGATGCTTCTTCATTGTAGCAATAAATTAGTTTTTGTCCAGAGCTAATTGCTGTGGGAAACTCTGAATGCTGAAATGTATTTATTTAAGGCTGAAATCAAGACTAATAATAAGCACACCCTTTATATTGGGGTTTGTAAACTTTGTTCAGATTTCAACTTTAAATCACTTTCCAAATAATATACAAAGAAAATTTGCCCATCACCTGACTTCACCCGAATAGTTTCTGATTAGCCCTATATAAAATCAAAATTTTCTGTTGGATTTCCTTGAAGGTTTCTTTGTTTCATACTGAGACTAAGACATCAAAATAATCCCTACTCACTTGAAATGACCTAAAGGGTTGTGAACAGAAGATTCCCTCACAATTTGCTTGAGTTAGAATTCTTCCGCACAGAATTGCAAAACCAGGTCCTATGGGTTTAGACACCTATCCAAACAGAGAGAAATTGTATTAAGATATTATTAAATATTATTAAAGGTGATTTGTCTTTATTTCAGCCTTTTTCGTTCTTGTAAATAAAATAAGCATTTGTATAGACTTTTGAAATTAATTGTATGTCTCTGTTCTGCACTCTACTATGCAGTTCACACAACCAGTATAGAATATAATATTTTCGTATTTCCATATATTTTTTATATTATTTTATTATCTAAATAAGAAAGTTACATATTTGTGAAAAGTTCTTTCTATCAACCTCTGACGATAGTGGTATAAGCCACGCCCCCAAAGATGAGCTGGTGGAGTAGACGGCTCGCGCACATCTGTCAACAATGATGACGCTCAAAATATGCGACCGGACTAGCGCCAGTGTTGCCATATTTGCAGTGTTCGTGCATTAATATGCATATGTGCTATATCGTGTGTTTCTATGCTGTTATCATAGTCAGACCTTAGCTACGTTAGGATCTGTGGCATCACACGCGTCTTAAGTTTTGTTGCGGTGGGCGGGGGTTCACTTGTAAAATAGTCAATATTGTGCACCAATAAAAGTTGGGCTGGTTTTCAGGAATATTTGGACTGTTTGCAGGACATTTTTGCTTAACCTGGCAACACTGGCTAGCGCCTTTGGAAAAAAGAAACAAGATGGCAACTGGGTCGGAACACGGGCTAAAGGGAGTAGTTTGGCAAAGTAAGTGAAACTGTGGATGGCAGCGTTTGACCTATGAAGGTAGCGGGCTAATTTCTTATCAATAACCACATCACAATTAGGTTATTCAATAGAACATTTACCAAGTTCTTACTGTCTGACCCAAGACATTGCATTAATGTCTGTCGATTAACTTCGCTAGCAAACGTACCTAGCTAGAAGTTATACGGAAGTTTGGAACTCCCAGTGTCCCACGCCACGACTAACTTTACTTTGTGACATCTCCTGGTGTTTATCTACTTGCTTCTTACAAATGCGATTGCTACGTTGTATACATGGTATTCTATATGTCCACTTCATCGTGACACTCTTTTCCACTTTGTGGAAAAGCACTGCTTTCGCTGGTTGCTTGTCACGTACTGTTTGTATTTGAATTTGTATTTTATATCAATATTAAAAGAATACGTTTTTATACAATAAATCCTGATCATTTGATGTCTCTGCGGAGAAATGTGATGCTTATAAATGAATGACCATGAAAAGAAAAGCTGGCGATGGAAGCCGAGGTATTCACTGGAATTTTGTCAATATTATGATTGCAAAGCAACAATAAGTTAAGGCCAGCAAAACTAAGGAAACGATATAAGTTGTAATTTAAATTCCACAGAATTTGCAACCAGTTGATCATAAATGTATTATATGGCTTTAGAGATACCCTAAGCCTTGGTTCTTAGAACTCTTCCGTTTGAGATTCTGCTGTTACTATTGATTCAACGTCTTATGTTTTTTATGCCTAATATGCAAATGAAGTCCACTTAATCCATTTAGTGCAAACTGTACTGTCTTAAGTGGCTTGATGAGTAAATATCTTTCATACTTTTGTTTTACTGTTTGGATAATTTGTGAAAGACGTCATCACAAGTGACTTTATTGTAAGGGGACTGGAATAGTTTGATTTTGGTATTTACTAACTGCCATTTTTATATCCTCTAGGAATAAAGGAGACAATTATTGCAGATTGCAAGAAGTCTGAAATATGGAAGGTAGAAGGAGTGGATGTGTTTATTTTGACAACACAGTACATGCTTAAGCAACGTTCTGTGCTGTCCCAGTGATGTAAACCCCTCGTCTTCTGTGCCACATACAACATGGTGTTTGTATTACAGACATAAAACGCTTTTTTTTTCTTTCTTAGATTTTGATTTTGGACCCCTTCACCACCAAGCTTCTGTCATCATGCTGCACTATGTCGGACCTGATGAAGGAAGGAATAACCAGTATGTCAGACTAAGGGAAATCATTCTTAGTCTACATTATACTTTGTTATTTCCCTTACTGATTTCTTGTCATATGTTTAAATCCAGCCCTTCGGAGCATGCGTCACAATTGCTAAACAAACAGCCAGTACCTATATCACTCCTCTGGCAGTTAGGTATTGTAGTATTTTCATTAGTATGACACTGGTTTAATGTGGTTGCAATTTAATTAAAACCCTGCAAATGGGTAATTTTACACATCAGATGTACATTTCTGTTTAATGTAGATAAGAAATAAAAATTCTGTCCCTGGAAGGCTGTCTGCAAGATGCTGGAAAAAGATATGATGACAAACCATTAACAGAACTGCTTGTGTAGTCCATATCACTGCTTATGTAGTTATTTAATAGCATATGTAACCCAAGGCTACTTTGAATATGTGTAAAATAGTTGAAAGTGGTATTATTGATGTTAATATGAACTAAATGTCCAAATGTGTTTTATCTCAGTTGTGGAGGACCTCTACAAAAGCAGAGAGCCTGTTCTGGAAATGAAGGCCATCTACTTCATGACACCAACAGCAGAGGTTTGACATCATTAGATTTTTCTGTATTGATAATCATTACAGATTAAATACTTGAACTGTTCACGTTTTCAGTTTGACCATGCTGTGAATATGCATTTGTTGTAAATATGTACACGATGTGCTTACAGTGTGTGGATGCCTTCATTAATGACTTCAAGCTGAAACCCAAGTACAAAGCCGCATACGTTTATTTCACTGACTGTAAGTACACAGTAAGGAAATAAGAAATCTGTCTTTATTTAAAAAAAATACTTTTTCAAGAATTGATTGAGAATGTCCTCCTCAGATTGTTCAGATGAGTTGTTCAACAAGATGAAACAGAGCTGTGCCAAATATATCCGCATCTGTAAGGAAATCAACATCTCCTTTTTGCCTCAGGAGTCACAAGTATGTTTTTTTCTTACCATATACCACCCAGAAAATTGTTGTTTGATTTTTGTAGAGTTAAGTTATGGTTGTAAGTCTGGGAGTTTTTTTGGTTCTCGGTTTCAATATAAAAACAGGAAATCTGAATTCTCGAATGGCATTGCTCTTAGTACTTTATTATGATGTAATACCATTTTGCAATATGTAAGGGCTTGGATTCTCAAATCTCGAATTTATTTGTTCATTGTTGGGGAAAACATTTAGTAAAAAGGCTTGTGGGTATTATTATTATTATTATTATTATTACATCTAATGTACTATGAAATAACCGCAATTAGTTGTTGGGTTGATTCTACCCAGTAATGCAGCCACACCTTCTTAACATTACTTTATTCAAATATTTCAGAGTTGTAGTTTACTTTGTTTTCATTAGTAAGTTATTCTTTGTCATTAAAATTGGTCGTCATCTAAGTTCAAGTGGTCTGTTTAATTAGGCTAGTAGCAGAGGCGTTGCTTGGACCACAATAGATTCCGGGCTTAGCTCTGCCCCACCCAGGACAAAAAGAACAAGGTTTTAAATGTACCTGTGGAAAATGGCAATGTACATGCTAGCGGCCTACTCGTCTACATTGTCATAATGCGCTTTCAGAATTATAGATGAATAGATATGGGGCTATTTTTACATTGTAATTTTTTTGGTCAATTTGAGGTCTGGTGCTATTCATGAAAGGCCTAACTCCCAGGTTTAATGATGCCACTGGCTAGTTTTACAGTAGGTGCCTGCTGGGAACTAGCTGCCTAATGCTAGATCAGAACTTCTTGTTCTATTTGTAATGAAACAGTCTGACACATTATTTTAGTAGACACTTTGCTTTTCTAGTAGAACCATCCATTGAGTCATCAAGATTGATTTCCCTTAAAGTCCAGTGTCACAGTGCAATTGTTTCAGATTTTCTTTCATACATTTGTCATATCTCTCTAGAGAAACTACATACAATGGAAATTGTGCATTTACAGAATTTGTCTGTTTAGCCAGATCATGGTGCTGTAATGTGCAAACATTGCCCTTAAGTTATGAAATTCAGTACATGGTTCCCTCTAACAAGGAACCCATGATGGATTTAGATTGTTGTAAAATACAATCAAAATTCTACATGTGTATATTTAATGCCTTTGAAAAGTACACCATCAGTTTCTATGTTTTATATTATGACATTAATTTATATTTATCATATTAAATTACTTTTTCGCCATGAATCTACACAATAAAAAAAATAAAAAAATAAAAAATCTGATATTTCATGTACGTATGTATTTAGACCATTTATTCGAGTCTCAGAGGTCCTATGCACACTGGATCTGAAATTCTTCAAGGAACTCTCTAGATTTTGCTTTATTTTTCCTAACCTTATTCTCAGTTACCCAGTTCCTGTGGCAGAGAGGCATCTCCATAGCCTGATGATCCCAGTACCATGTTTCTCCATAAGGATGGTATTGGCCAGGTGATAAGTGCTACCATGATTTGGCCATGCGAAGCACTTGGCATTCAGGTTTAATAATCCCATTTTGGTTTCATCAGACCAGAGAATCTTATTCCTAATGCTCGGTCCTTTTTGACTAAATCGTGGTGCGTGTCATATGCCCTTTTACAAATGGCTTCCACCTAGCCACAACCACTCAGGCCTGTGACTTGGGTTGTTGCATAGATTATTGTCCTTCTAACAGGTACTCTCATCTCTGCGGAGATACTCAGTGGCCATTGGTTTCCTAGTATCCTCCCAAACCGTGGCCGATTACTTAGTTTAACTGCTTGGACAGCTGTAGGAAAAGTCTTGGTGGTATCAAACGTCTTCCATTTCACAATGATGGAGCCCGCTCTGCTCCTGGGAACTTACAACGCTGTAGCAACATTATTTTATTACCTTTCCCAGGTCAATGCCACAACAGTTTTCTGATGCATGGGGGGAGTCCCTTAGCCTTAATGGCACAACAACATTTGGAGAATATGAATGGGTCTGAATACTTTCGAAAGTCTCTCTAAATGCGTATAAATCAGGACATGTGCAGTGTGAGAAAATGGCACACATGTTCCAAACACAGGTAATAGTGATTACATTTGCAACCCATGCTCAGGGTGTCTAGTTCATTTGCTGCACAGTATGTCAGTCCTTAATGAGCATTTTCTTGTACAAATATTTAATAAGAATCCCAGATAAAATTGTCCTGCACGTGATTTATACAAATCCTTTGGGTTTCAGGTGTTCACGTGTGATAACCCTGGGGCATTCCGCAGTATCTACAGCCCTCACAGCAGGCAAGACAAAGGGAAGACACTACAGACTCTGGCCGCCCAGATCGTCACACTCTGTGCCACGCTGGATGAGTACCCAGGGATCAGATATAAGAAGTAAGTTTGAGAGGTGCTCTTGATTTCTCACTTAATTCCTTACTCCCCACATTCTCCTTGCACCCCACATTCTAATTGCACCCCACATTCTCCTTGCACCCTTCTCCCTCAGCCCTTAAGCATAGTTAGAATTTTGGTTGAAATATATAAAAGTTGGAATTTGTTGGGCGCGCTAATTAATAGTCTAAATTACAACACAGCGCCTGGTACAGTAAAAGTCAGAAACAACAGTAATTGTGTGATTGCAGGGACGCAGGTTGTGTTTTAGATTCCTTTAGTTTTGGCAAAGATGTTAATGTAAAATGCACATCAAATCATCAGTTTAAGTTTTGGATTCAGTTTTGTCAGGAAAACTGATTTGTCTTCACATTTGATCTAATAATTTTTCAAAACTTTTCTCCTTCAAATGCTACCATGTTTTTTATATGCTCTTAATATTCCTTCTGGAAGGTAGATTTTAATGTAGCCCTATACAAGAATGCCAATTCCCATGTAAAGAGTAAAAGGCCTAGTGCAGTCAAAACAGAATGACCAATTATATTTATTTTTGTGTTATTCATTTAAATGATGTTCCCTCACTGTGAGCTTACATTGTGATGTCGCAAATGTTTTCTGAGTCGAGTTATAATAGTCTTATTATCTAGGTAAAGCAGGGAGAGATCTAAATCATATGCAGGGCAGGTGGGCACCCAGGAACAGGGTTGAGGAACACTGATCTAGACAATCAGATTTGTCTTAGAAATGCTCCAAGGAGGCAGATATTTAGTTAAGTTAAATACACACTGGGATTGACTAATTAAACTCACATTTGTGATTTAAAAACACAGTTGCCAAAACTATTGCACTTTTAAGAGAAAATGTATTACAACAACCAAAAGGAACATGATTATATAATGCTATTTTCACATTATAAACTGTTCGTAGTGTTTGTATTTATAGTATTTGTATTGTGTTCACAACATGATAGTCTCCTCACAGAAAAGTCTGTCACTGCCACAACACTTGAATAGCTATCTTATTATGTTATCCCATAGTTTCTTTTACAACCCATGCCTGAATATGTGTTTGCCGGCAGGGAGACCGTATTCGATGACACCACCCTGGATAACGCCAAGCAGCTAGCAGCGCTTGTTGATCAGAAACTGGCCACGCACTACGAAATGGACGACAATGGCAAACAAAAGGTGAACTTCTGTCCGCAGAAGGTTGACACACGAAATAAGGACTTAACCTGAGAGCTTTAATGGAAAAGGCTAAAGAAGAGACACATAATGGAAAGTCCCAAAGCTTGTCAAATTCCTGCATACACATATCCCTTGATTCCAGCTCCTACCCTCTAACTGGGATCATGTAAAATAAGACCCATTCCTCTCTCTCGTTTTACTCGCTCTAATAAAATTGGTCTCTGGACCCGAAAAGCATCAAACTAACTGTTAAGCAGGTTAGAGACAGAAAACCTATAGACTTCAATAATGTCAACTCACCCAATAGGCTACAGTATAATGTACTCTGGATGGCTCTAGATGTTGATTCATGTATTTCTATGAGGGTAATTAGAAACTGTATTTGCTTTACTCTACAATGCAAGTACAGCTGTTCATTGATAATCACCCTTTTTGTGTGTGATTTGTTTTCCCCTCAGGGAAAGACCCAGGCCCAGCTGCTCATAGTAGAGAGGGGCTTTGACCCTGTCACCCCGATCCTACATGAGCTGACCTACCAAGCCATGGCTTATGACTTGGTCCCAATTAAGAACGACACCTATAAGTAAGACACCCGCCCTGCTCATTTTTGGTACTCGTTTTATTCTTTTTCCTTCTGTATTCAACTCCCCATTAGCAAGACATTGGTCTTCTTGTAGTCTCTGGTTAACCCCTGCATTTTCTGGAATATCTGGATGGATAGAAAAATATATATATTCTTTTTATTTAGTTAAAACCAAAGTGGTTGCTTAAAGTATGGTTATAAGTTACAGCAGCACAGTAGTTCCTCTAAGATGTGCAGTAATATATTTTGTAATATCTTGAGGTGTATATTTGTTTGTATCCTGTGAACATACATACACATACAAAAGTATTGGCAACTTTCATAAAGCTGCCTGAAAGAACAAACCACAGTTTGGGAAACTATATTATTGTATACTCTTGTAATTCATAACCTACACATTTGGGATTTTATTTAGAAACTAAATTTATTTTTTCTCCTAAAAATGACAGATGTGAAAACTATTGGCACTTCTTAATATTCTTCTAAATAAAATCAAACAACATTAATTGTGCATTAACATTCTATGGTTTTACACTGGGCAGAAATATGAAGTCCAGTTGTAATCTATAATCTAATTGCCTTTCTAATGGGAAAGGCAAATAACTCATAAACGCATATAATAGACTACATATATAGTTGTTCACCTTCGTCAATCTGCTAATATATCATTGTTTTTCCTTAGATATTTTTTTTTAATTTAAAAGGTGTAATCTTTGTTGATTCCTTTATTGATTAAGAAAGTAAACTACTGTAGATTCAGAATGTTAGAAAATAACAGTATATTGCCTGTGTTTTCTTTTACATGGGGAAATACTTTTGGAGGGGATATTAAGGTCCATTGTTAAATTCCTCTTTCTCTGTTTAGATACAAGTCTAAAGACGGTTCTGAGAAGGAAGCCCTGCTTAATGAGAATGACGAGCTGTGGGTCAAACTCAGACACATGCACATTGCTGAGGTATCAGAGTAAGTATCCAAACTAGATTTGAAAGAAATCTGTTTAAGGGGTTGGAAAAACCGTTCTAACTGTTATTTTGCTTGATAATGTAGACAAATTCCTAAGCTGGTGAAGGAAATTTCTGCCACCAAAAAACAGCCGGATAGTAAAGTATGTATTTCTTACTGGTCTCTCCTTCCATCTCTGGTCATTATTAAACAAAACATATTTATTGTGTCTTGTACATAGTTTTACTGTCATCATTACTTTCTATTGCTTTTAGATCACTATAAGCGGCTTAGCCCAGTTGATGAAGAAGATGCCTCATATCCGGAAGCAGGTAGCTCAGGTGAGTAGAGCTCAGTGATCTGGTTAAGTCCGGTTGGGTCATTGTGATGGTCCTGTCCGGTTGGGTCATTGTGTTGGTCCCGTCCGGTTGGGTCATTGTGATGGTCCCGTCCGGTTGGGTCATTGTGATGGTCCCGTCCGGTTGGGTCATTGTGATGGTCCCGTCCGGTTGGGTCATTGTGATGGTCCCGTCCGGTTGGGTCATTGTGATGGTCCCGTCCGGTTGGGACATTGTCATGGTCCCGTCCGGTTGGGTCATTGTGATGGTCTTCTCTAATTGGGTCATTGTGATGGTCCCTTGTTTTTGAAACAATACTGTGTAAAAATGTAGATATTAAAATACTGGTTAATATATCAACCACAGAAAACCGTCCATCTGAATTTGACTGAAGACTGTATGAACCACTTCCAGAAGAATGTGGAGAAACTCTGCAAGGCTGAACAGGTAAGCTTATCATTGTTACAGATATGCAAGGGGAAAATGTCACCGTTATAATATACATATCCCTGGCGCCGGTCTCTGTGTTTTCTGACTGATGTTATGTGTTGCCTTTTGTGCTGTACGTGCTCCCCTTGTCCGACTGATGTTATTTGTTTTTAGGACCTGGCAGTAGGGTCAGACGTGGAAGGTCAGAGGGTGAAGGATCCAATGAGGACACTGCTCCCTGTCCTGCTCCACCCCCACAACACCTACGACAAGATCAGAGCTGTTCTTCTCTACATCTTCAGCATTAATGGTGGTTCTGCTGCTCTGACAGCCTCTTTCAATATCATCCTTAATTGTACCTGAGGTAACGTACATCTAATACTCTTTTTTAAACCCTTTTTTCCCCTTTGTTCTTGATAGGAACAACGGAAGAAAACCTGAACAAACTCATCCAGCACGTTAAGATCGAGGAGGACCGGGAATTCATTCTGAACTGGAAAGAACTGGGAGTCCCCATCATATCTTCAGTAAGTGAGATGTTATAGAGCCCTGGTTATTCAGCTTACCTCTAAGATCTGGCGCCTGTTGGTTTTCTGTTCTACCTCAACATTAATTCCAATCCCCATGTCTATGATAATCCCCGATTAGAGGGTTGCAATTTATAAACAAGCTGGAACTGGCCTTCGAGGTCCGGATTTGAGTTTGAGGGTTATAGGGTGTTTATCTTGTAAACGTGTGTATATTGTATAGTGTGCTTTTATGGTGTATACTTCTTGCAATTCTCCATTTGTATCTTCTTACCGTAAACTGGAGTTGCTTTTTTCTTCTGTCTCTTTCTTTCTCTCTTTCCAGTCGAGCTTGTTCTCACAGCGTAGGTCAACTCGAAGGGACCGTTCTCAGGAGGAGACATACAACCTGTCTCGATGGACACCTGTCATCAAAGACGTTATGGAGGTCAGTCAGTGTGATGTGGACCGTGACAATGCAGGAGAAAGCCTTCCTCTCACACCACAACCCTGTTTCACTGGTCTGGAGGGCAGGGATGTAGTCACAAGGGGAGGGTCTGTGGCAGACACACTGATAGGATGCATACTGCCATCTAGTGGGTTTGAACAGGTAAAATGAGCACTTGTGGTGAGGGGGTTCACATTTGCATATATCTGTACCGAAGGAACTCAGTGTCTTTCTGTGGGCTTCAGAAGTCACTTGTCACCTGTCATGGCAGTTGTCACCAGATGTCGAATCCAGCGTCAGTAAACAACAGCAGGTGGTGAACTGTGTGCTGCAGTGGGAATATAACAAGTACAACTGAATTTAATGTATAATGACACAGGCTAAAGGCAAGTACAGTTTAAAAGCACCTCAGAGCTGAGTTGGGTTTCCTGCATTCTAGAGCAATTTTTTAGGTTAGTGTTTTCTAAATGTATGCTTGAAATCTAGCCAGGTGAATTCAGGTAAAGTGTGGCTTTTGTTCATTGTGTGCTGAAGAATTGTCTGCACACTTCTGATTTCCAATATGCTTTTATTTTTGTTTGTTGAGCATTCTTATTGGGGCAGGTTAGAACTATATAATTGAACCCAAACACTAAAACACCTACAAGAATGATGTCCATAAAGGAAATATTTTGTGTACAACTAGTTGGTTCAAAATGGTCTGCGGTATCTCTGTCCTAATACAATCAGTTTTCCTGGTAGTTGATACCCATTCAAAACTATTAAATTCTATGGCTGAGAAACACGACCCGCCTTGAACCTGCAGTAAGTGACTCATTGGCCACTGACTACCTGCCCACTATCATGAGGTCTTGGATGGGCTGCAGAGTGTTATGGACATCCCGCATTGATCAGCGCATTGTCGGCCATTTCAGGATGCGGTGGAGAACAAGCTGGACTCCAGAGAATGGCCACACCAGTCAGAGAGCCCAGCTGCCTGGAACGGCTCTGGGGCTGTCAGGTAACATGCAGGACCAGCCTAGCAGCTGTTTCGGGCTTTACTGACCTTACCTAAGATCAGATTCACGGAACGTGTTGATATGACCACATAAAACCCAGACCCTCCTGTCTCCCTCCCCCGCCGCCCCCAGCGCCCGTCAGAAACACAAGGCCAGTTCCCAGGACGAGCGGAGGAGCGGCTCCAGGCTCATTGTGTTCGTCATCGGAGGGATCAGCTACTCGGAGATGCGCTGTGCTTACCAGGTCACGCAGTCCGTCAAGTCCTGTGAGGTCATCGTAGGTGGGTACCAAAGCAGCAGTGTCTCCGACCTGGGGGAGGACAAGGAGAAACCCTGCGCAGGACATTCATGCAAGCTTCATAATCCAAACGTTTTTTTGTTTGTTTTTTCTGCCAGCATTTGTGTTCTGTGGCGTCACACTGATTTTGGACACAAACTGCGCTATGGCCAATTTTTGATTGACAACACATAATGTCCTTGTAGTTTAGTAAACAAACATGTGTTTTTTTCCCCCCAATTCTTCAGGATCATCCCACATTGTGACCCCCATCGAACTCCTGGATGATATTCAGGGCCTGAGCAAACCATCCCCGACCAAGGAGACCTTTACAGTATTGATCGAGTGATCCATCCCTTTTCACCCTCCCCTATTCTAAAACCAGCCCCTCTCCCCATAACCCTGTACTCCTTTTCCGAACCTAACATCAATCCCTCTCCCCATAACCCTGTACTCCTTCTCCGAACCTAACATCAATCCCTCTCCCCTCTCCCCATAACTCTGTACTCCTTCTCCGAACCTAACATCAATCCCTCTCCCCATAACCCTGTACTCCTTCTCTGAACCTAACATCAATCCCTCTCCCCATAACTCTGTACTCCTTCTCCGAACCTAACATCAATCCCTCTCCCCATAACCCTGTACTCCTTATCTGAACCTAACATCAATCCCTCTCCCCATAACCCTGTACTCCTTATCTGAACCTAACATCAATCCCTCTCCCCATAACCCTGTACTCCTTCTCTGAACCTAACATCAATCCCTCTCCCCATAACTCTGTACTCCTTCTCCGAACCTAACATCAATCCCTCTCCCCATAACCCTGTACTCCTT
>JACXGJ010000320.1:0-18804 GCA_016801105.1 Esox niger
ACACACACACACACACACACACAATTCACTCTGGGCCTCTTCACAATCTCTATTAAAGAAACCAGTTTCACCTGTCCTGTTCACCATCTCTGGTTTGGATAAAAGGCCACGAGAACATATCACAGACACGGGACCCCTGCGTTAATAAACAGCACCGGGAGACAATCGGTAAACGATCAGCTCTGGTGCTGTGTTGCAGGTGGAGGAGAGAAGGGGCGACGCAGGACACAGTGGCGCTTGTCTCATTATCAGAAGCAGACCAAATTATGCATGCATGCGTGTGGAAACCAAATATTCTCCATCCCAAAAATATCCCAAAACCAGTCAAAGGATTAATTTTTAATGCTGTTGACCCATTGAGTCACTGCAATGACACAACAGGGTATTTAAGGCCTGAAGCTCATTCTGGTTGTGTGTCAAGGACTTCTGGAGAGATAAAGCCATCCTGACGATTGAAACAGACGGCATTGGGTGTTCTCTCCGCTCTGTCCTACCCGGTCTGGTAGTGATCCAGTGTCTGCTGTACGCTGAGTCAAATACCGGGTGTGGGGAGATGAAGCAGGGATGCGAGAGAGGAAGAACAATGGGCCACCGCTAGCCTTCGGAGTGGCCAAAATTAGCTTGTTGCTGTCTGCAGCACTCCAGTCCGCAGACGAGTAGAGTAGACACAACACCCAGAACACTGAGAGCTCGAATCGGACCTTTAGTTGGACCGCAGGCGCTGTCTCCAGGCTCTCGGGGAACGAACAATAGCCCTCGTTGATTGAATCGTAATCTAAACCTTAATATTACTAAGGATCTGATTACCAGCAGTCCGTCAGAGTGTTTGTCGGTCTGTCTCTCTGTCGGTCTGTCCATCATACGGCAGCTCGGCGTCTTGACTCGTTTCTCAGTGTATTACTACTGAGGACTAATGTTAGCCAGTTATTATTGCCTGAAATAGAGGAGAACCCGCTCTCTTTCTTTCCCTATTAGCATGTTAATGAAGACAAGCCTCCAGAATAGCAGAGCAGTTCATTTGGAATACGAACTGAATAATGAAAACTGGGTTTTTGCACTGAAGTATTCCAGTGGTCCCCAGCTGTTTCTGTTTACAGTGCAACGTATTCAAAGTTGCCCTACCGGGAGTACCCAAAAAGTATTCCTTAGTGCATTTTTCCAGTAAGTCAATCATCTCAATTACCCCCGTCGATAGGCCAAGTACCCCCATTGGTCCTAGCTGGCCCAGTTGGAAAACAGTTCTGGCCCAAATACACGGAAGGTCTGGTTAACCAATCCATCAAACTTGCCCTCCATTAGCCAATTAAAATATTGTAAGAAATTCCCAAATGAATGGCATTGGTAGTCTACAAAACGATCTGAGGGTACAGGTTTGGCTTGCATATTGTTGGGTCAGGGTCTTTTCCATTGACATCTCCCTAGACAGACCACTGTGGAGGGGAGGAGGCGTCGTCTTTGGGGAATCCGTCGTCTCCTGCTTTGCTAAAGGAAAGACAGCATTGACGGCAGCAAGCTTTGGCATAGAACTTGTCACCTTGGTGTTTTCTTTTTCTCTGTCTCCCCCCGATCTGCTCTTCTGGGGCCTCCTTACATTTCTTCTGACAATGTCTGGAAGGCAGGCAGCTGTTTAGGGCAGGAGCTGGCCAAGCTGGCTGCCCCTGGAATGTTCTGGGACCTGACCATGTTTTCTTTTTGAGGCGTTCGTGCGAAACTGTTTCGGACCCCTGACTTTAGTCTACGGAACAATCTTGTCCAACAGCAACCTCTACCCGTGTGTATGTAATGGAGTGTTCATTTTGTTCGTTCGACACTATCAAAAGTCAGAAATGCCTCTGCATATGAAGCCCCATCCTAAGAGTATTGTGTTAATCTAAAACCAATGGTGACATATACTTTGCTGAGTAAGGTCAGTATCAGTCTGTATATAAGGTCACACCTGCTAAGGCCAACTTCAAATGGCTGTGGTCCCAGGATTAAATACACAGTCGCCTGGGGAAGAGGTTATAGACAATGCGAATCATTTGGACCATTGAGCATCCATGTACCCACTTTGAAGGGGAACTACAGTTGAACTAAAGGGGTGAGAGAGGATGACAGAGAGAAGCTCTGAGACATATACAACTGTGTAATACTGATGACAGGAGCACAGCTTTTACCTCTCTTGCAGAGGCGGGGACTCATTTGATGTTGAACAAAAGGCTAGTAGGACTACGTTGCTAATGCTATGAGATCGTTACACAGTATTGAACATCTGCATGGGGAAGCTGAATCCAACCAGTGACAGTACAGATTCCTTAGATGTCAAAGAGTCTTCTGAACAAGAGTACGTTGATGAATCCAGGAATAGAACAAAGTGGCCACTATATCACTTACTTTTTACTACTGGCAGTTTATTTTGGGAAAACAGAGATTAAGTTAGAGGGACAAAGAGGAATAAAGAGAGAGATCAAAAGAGACTGAAAAAGAACAATATTGTGAGAGAGACTGTGAGAGAGGAGGGGATAAAGAGATATTGTGTGATAGAGAGAGGGAGGTGAAGCTAGACAGAAAGATGCTAGAATAGAAGGAGACATGAATCATGATAGAGGAAATGAGTCCTGAGGTGGATGTTCTGGTGTTGTCACTAGCATTCACAAACATAACAGCACACACGTATGCACACACACACACACACTCACATAAATCTGCAATTACAATAACAAAGAATAGTTATACAAAGTATTCGTTTGTACAAACAATTACTAGTCCTCGTTATTGGATTAACGGCACAGTGATAAGAGAGAATAAGAAATATTATATTAATAAGAAATATTGGCACATTAAAAAAAGTCCTGAGGTCCAAGTCTGACAAAGTATATATTTTTTTAAAACAGCTCGTATCACCAATTAAAAATCATTATTGATTCTCTTGTCACATGTCATTTCCCACCATTTAAAGTGATTCAGTGAGCGTAACAGTGTGAGGAAACAGTTTGGTTTCAGGTCCATTAGAAATTGCACAATCCCCAAATAACCTGAATTATAACTGATCCTTCATTAATTTGTCCTGTCAGTTAGGAGAATTTCAATATTACAGTAACGGGTCCTCGACTTAGGGCTAGTCTAGTTAAAATAATGACTGCCTGTCCTGAGGACTATGAACTAAAAATACCCCAGTATGAGTACCGCAGTCAGGGAGAGACACAAACACTAGAAGTTTAGACCGGCACTTTCTGGTTGGCATTTTTGGGTATTTTGTTACATAAAGAATCAGACCATTAGCATGGCCCCTGGAATGGATGACTGACTTTAATGCATTATGAAAATGTGTCTACGCCTGTTATAAAATGCTCATAAACACTCCAAGCCAAATCATATTACATTAGAATCACATCCTGGATGTCCCTGCAACAAAACAAAACAAAAAGCGCTGTTTCACTATGCAACAAATTCAGATTTGAAAGATCCTGTTTAGAACAACCACAAAAATATACAAATACAGATTCATAATAAAACTGATTTAGTTCATTTCCATTTATCTTAAAGACTAGAATGATCAAGCATGAGATTATAATGTAATTTAAGTTGGTATGGAGTGTTTTAGAGCATTGGTACAGCTACTTTCTGCAGCCTCAGTAAATAAGGCTACATGTAAAAATGATGGAGTACCCCATACACCCTTATGGGCTTATGGTACAGAATTTTCAAGATTTGCCTAAAGGTGTCAATTTCTTGTGGGTCCACAAATAACAACCGTTATATTTGTTTGATTAATTGAGGGATGGGTTTTTGTAAGTCAAAAGTCAAATAGAGAATTGCTGAATATTCACTTACAAATAAACAATGTATATCAACATATATATATATATATATATATATACATTATTAGACAACTCGGAAATCTTATCTTTAACGAAACTTACAAACCACACAGTAGTAGTAGTTGCAAGGTAAAGAACATATTTAATTTTAAGCCTGGAAGTGTGTCTCTGCAAAACAGTGAGTTAACTAGAGAATAAAAGCTTCATAAGAAAGCTTCCCTTAAATCCGTACAGCAAGCATGCGTTCAGACCACACCTCTCTAACCTCGTCTTGTCTTGTCTATAGCCTAGCAGCATAGAACTTCAGCACATTCAAAACATGTCTTTGAACTAACTAAAAAATGTTGGCAACGATTGAAACTATCGTTTTTAAAATATAAAAATGTTGAATTGAGACTGCTTTTATAATGCAACAATGAAGAAAGATGAATGAATGAAATGTTAATTTACTCTATTAATCCAAAGGTTTTTGAAGGCTTTGTTTTCAAGTCATAGGTGATTCCAGTATTCATCAAGATAAAAGTCAGTTATCACCTCAAATTAAGAGATCTACTGATATGAAAAACAAAGATAAATATAATTACTGCAACGATAAACAATAATAAAATATACAGCTTCATAATAAGCATGAATAAAAGTAAATTGACAATCCAAATAATGGTCTCCAATAGGTTAATAAGCTCACAGTTTGCACAGAGCACTAACCTTGGTAACACATTAAAATAGTCAATATGTCAACTGAGGATGTTTAGAGCCCGAAGCACTGACCGCCGAATGGACAAAAAGACTGACGGTCAGAAAGGACATTGATTTTGTCAGCTGACTGACTAGTGTTGTCAGTGTTGTGTTGAGCTCAAACGCAATTAGACTGGTTGAAGTCTTACATTCGTACCTCATGTCTGACCCAGGGCAGGCCAAAAACGTTTGTCCCATTTTTATAGAAAATCTAAATGTACCAAGTTAATTTTCATGCGTAAAATGTTTTGAAAAATACTCAAATATATACATTAGTAAACATTTAATAAACACCTGCCTGACATTCTGCGGGCTTATTTTATTTAACATAAAGTAGATAACACCTATTCCCAATGTTTATTATAACATAGTATTTTACTCAATATCATTTATAAGGGATAGCAATGAGTTTCTTCACCAGAGCACCCCATCCCCGTTTGGTAGGCCTATACAACGCAGCATTTACGAACCTGTAAACTTACGAGCCGGTCACAGCTGCTGTGTGATGTGTACAGAATGCCCTTATGGAAAGTCAAAGTAGAGAGGCGATTGGCATTTACTCTAATCATTGTGACCTCTTCTGGCTTAAGAGAACTGTTTCGTGATGAAGAGCTATAGTTGATATCAAATACAACCATCCCACGATCACAGGACTTGACTAGAAGCGTCGATTATTAATAGTCAGCTATTACGTATATTTCTGAATATTAACACATTGGTTTTGTGATGCTAGGCCAGTGATGTTGTCTCTTCCGTCATACAATTTTGTTGGCGCACAATTTATAGCAACTGTAACACTGCATGGCGTGCCATGCGAAATGTAAAATACACTACAAAGATTATTTTGGAGGGTTATGTAATTTGATAAACGAAAGGCAAAACAAAAATATGCCACAAGCAATGATAGCCGACTATTAAGAATTGCTGAATGGCTGTTTGAACACATATGTGGTAACAAGTGTACATAGATAAAAACATCGATCTGCATAAAACAACTGATGATCACATACAATGGGTAATATAAGACGCCGGTACTTACAAAATCTGGGGCAACGAAATCGGTATTGTTCTTCTCAAACCTTGCTCAATCTACAGTCGCTCGTCCTACGTCAAAAGGCGCTAAATGCACACTTGACAGCTTTGTCTGATGCAGATGAGAGTAGAACGTGCGTACGCTTTTAGCACCAAGCAAAACAATGGTGGTGGACCGCAGCTAAGGTTGCCAGACACAAAATCCACGCAGCACGAAAGAAAAATCAAACGCAATGATTTCATTGGATAAGAAAACGTTGGAGCCGTGCTGTGACTTCCCCGGGAACTTAATGAGGTTACATTCTAGTCAGTTTACGCCTGTCCGGATTGGATAGGAGAAGAGAGGTGGATACGAAGAAATGGGACCAGATTGGGGTACACGAAATACGCATTGACAAGTGAATTTGGCCCGCGGATTGGATGCAATCATACTCATTACTGATTGAAAACATTTGTTACCTATTTATTATATTCACCGATTATCTATCTTTATAGAAACGTCATATAGGCTCTGTGCACTAATAATCATATACATAAAATACAAAACAAATGTAGGCATACCTATAAATATTCTGATGAATGATATGCTTCCATAAAGCACTTTGCCCTGGGGTTAATAAAAGGTTATATTAACACTATTGATTTTAACTGGTATGCAATAAAAGTCGGAGCAGACAGATAAATAGTTAATAGTTTAATGACCTGCAAATAGTAGTTTAAGTAAGACCATCATTCAGGCACAGGGGGCACATGCACTGTATTACTATGGCTGTTATAGTCTTACTGCACACTGTCATCCTGGGGATGTGAGGCAGGCTCTCAAAATGCCTCTGCTCATAATCTCCCAAATATCTGTAATTCTCATGAATGGCAAAGGTGGTACTGTGAATCAATTTCCCCCTGAAACAAAGCAGCGTTAAAACAAATCAGTGTATAGTAGTGAATTTACATTTCCTGTGTAATAATGTATCTGTATTTACCAGAATATGGATGCAGCTTCATCAGTCGATATCCAGGCTAAAGTATGCTTATAGATCGTGAATTAATACATCTGAATAGTAAACATGCTTTCACAAGCACGTTCTCTGACAGTCGCCACACATTAAATATGCAATCTCATTCATTATTGACAGGTCTACATTGCCCTGATATGCGCTCGGCGTGAGTGAGTTGCACTGAATCATTTCAACTGCCCATTGGGAGTGAGACTCATTGCAAACGTTCGTGTCTGCCGACAGCCCTGAAGATGCTCCACGGGAGCCAGTTGGACTTACACGCACACGCGCACAAAAACACACACACACACCACTGCGACTTTACGTACGAATCAAATAATAGCTGCACACTCCAGTGAGTCATCCCAATGTCTCTTCTTGTTTGTTAAGGTATTGGGATAACGAGGGGCCGTTCTATAAGCAGGGCTGTTTACTGCAGTTTAGTTTTTGTTGTGGTTTACTAGCAGACGCCTGTGTTGAAGGTCCTAATGGACCGGTCACACAGTTTGTTCTTTCCTGTCTCTACCCAGCATGGTCCTGGAGAAAGACTTATGTATGAGAAATAGGCCAGCTGGAAGGGACGAGACAAAAGGGTAAGACAAGAGCAATAACATTCAGCTCTTACATACCCATAGATAAAAAAAGCACATTCAAGGACCTACTTTAGTCCCTTTGGCTGTCCCCTTAGAAGGCTTTAAAGAACACTTCTGTTTTGCAGCAGAATTGTTTTTGATACAACCAATTTAGAACTTGATCCAGAACCAAAAGGAGGCCTAAGAGGTTTAAACTAAAAATGTCATTGCCACATTCTGTGATGCGTTTTGCCTAAGTAGAGCTCTTAGGCTCTATATAATGACCATAAAACGTCTTACACCCGGATGTCTTGCTTCAATATATCGCAATCATCTCATCAAGCAGGTTCTAACATTCAGTTAAAATGCAACGATTGAACGGTGGTAGAAGGGATGTTTAGAGATGCATTCACCCCTATCGATCCCTTTTGCTAAACTGAGGCCAACTCTTCGGCTATTGCTTAGTTGCAACCTTTCTGACAGGCAGAGGCGGCGAGCGCGTCTCTCCGTGTGTGTGTGTGTGTGTGTGTGTGTGCGTGCAAGCATTTGTGCTTGCGTGTGACTGTGCAGACCCAGGCCAGAGGGGCTATTAACCCCTCAAGCACTTAGACAAGGCAGGCTATGGGCAGAGAGTAGCAGAGGGACAAAGGCAGTGAACCATGCTCTCCCACGGTACATGGCTAACACACCAGTACAAGATCCATAGCACAGCTCATTTAAAGTCCCCAATGCAGTCTATGAGACTGTACTTATAAAGGGTAACACTTAAACCCAATTCTAGCCAGTTCCCCTCCGCTTCCTAGACAATGCACGCTACAGAGCTTTGCAGAAGTATTCAAGCACCTGGCCAATTCCCCCTTGACCGGATTACAAACGGCACATAGAAATGTTCTTCTGTTTGAGATTGTACGCAAAAACGCTGCTTTTCAAAATGAATGACTGTATGGTGACATTAGTTTTATACTGGGAAATATTTGTAAGAAAATGAGAAATGTTGCTTTGATAAGAATTCAACCCCTGTACCGTGGCAGTCTGAAGTTCACACAGATGAAAAGTGCCTCAACAATGACTCAATAACCATCGGCCTCCTGGGTATCAATATAGTTAGTAGCGGCCACATTTTCTGAAAAAAACCTCACTGCTGAAGGATCATAGTTGAGGCAGTGAATCGGAAGGAGGACTCGGACCCCAGAGCAGAGGTTTCATTTTAAGTAATACAAAGGCACATATAATTTGGTACCCATTTCCTGACATCAGTGTCTCGAATTTAACATTGAGACACAAGTATCACCAAAAAAATAAATCTTGAAATCATAGAATGCTGTACGTACAACTCTCAGCTGAGTTTGAGGACCACTGCCGACCTGCTGTAGATCCTCCGCCCGTCAATCACTCTGTGTAGATGCAGAGCAGATTTCAGCAAAATTGGATTTCTCTTCTAATTTCTGTTGTCATCAGATTGGGCCGAAGAAGAAATAATAAAACTCTTGGCCTCCAATCTATGATCTGTCGTCTTTCTCCGTTCCCCATTTTCTTTTCCTCTGGCTTTACGTCCCGTTGCAACCCTTGTCAAAAAGAGCCCTTAATATGGAATAGTGACATTTGGGATATCCCTCTGCTGTTCTTACAGTTTAAGACATCTTAGCTGGTTTCACCATCAGTTCCAGGCTGAACACATTTCCTTTGCACTTCTGGACCAGCGTCACACACAGCAGAAAGACAGTTTGTTTCCATGGATATGCTGCTGGAGTGATCTTCCAGCCCCTGGAACTGATCGCTCATCAAACAACACAGAAGGTAAGGTTTTCAAAAACACCCACCACAGAGCACTACAAACATCAATATAACAAAGATGTAACATGGTTTTATACAAAATCAAAGACACGTTTTCAATGTACTGTATTGCATTTTTAATATTGCCTCTTACATTAGAAATGTGGAAGAGATACTGTACAAAATTTGAAAGAAGACTGCAGCATAACAGGTCTACTCTCAACATTTCATTCATTTTCATCCACAAAAGCGACCGTTCAATTACTCCAGCACGGAGGGTGTGATCAACTGTAAGTCCACTTGTTTGTTTTACAGGTACAGTGCACAACGAACAAAACCACTTCAACCAACTGCGGTACTTTCTAGAGGAATGGTAGATTGGGGACAGGGATGCAGGCATCTGGGTTCCTCTTAAATAATGGCAGGAGCTTTCCCATGTCATGGTCGTGTTCAGGATTATCATTATTTGTATGACCTATGCATACGGCAAAGTGCCAATCTCAAACTCGACCATGTCTTTTGGTAGTTGGTGGACAGCTCGACTGCAGATCCAAAACTGGAAAATCCATCCAGCGTGTTAGCTGGGCTCTTGCTCCTCCTCTTGCTTCAGTCGCTTCCTTAGGTGTTCACCAATAGCTGTCAGAGGGTTGGTCGTGCTGTGTGCCAGGTTCTTCACAGCTTCACTAAAACGGCTGGTCTCACTTTCCCTGCAATGAAAACAAGTAAGAAATATTTATGGCGATGAAAATTTACAATAATAAACAGTAACATGTACATGGAACATGCACAGTATCTGGAATGCTCTCAGATTTTGCAAGCTACACGTCAAATTGTCTTCACATCAGGATACTTAAATGCAGGGGGGGGCATATTTTTTGTCAAACTCCATTTGTAGGCAAGAATTACACCATTGCTACATTATTTGATCTAGTTTAAAGAGTGTCCGGAAGGTTTATTTAACCCAATTTTGTTCTACTCAAAGCGATCACAGGCCGGATTGAATCTGTAAATGGATCCTTTCTTGGATAAGACAATACTGAACGTGTAAGCAGTGTCGTTTAAGGTCTGTTGGTGTGTGGTGGTGAAGATGACAGACAGAAGAAGCACCGGTACTGCTATCGCGGGACAGCCTGTAGAGGGCCAAACTAAATTCAGAACGAGCTCATGTTACCAGCGGATGAGGGCAGTCACAGATGACCGTTAAGATGGCTTAAGAAAGCATTTTTATTTCACATAGGTCGTGATCATCAGTGATCATTTAATAGTGTTCAGGTACAGATTAATCACTGCGGGTCTTACAGGAGTTTGCGTTTCTGCGCTGGCTTCATCAAGCTAAAGTCTGATGGTTCCGGCTTCTTCTTCACTGGCCTGAGGGGAGACAAAGGAACACAAGAGAGATTCATTTAATATGGAATGTCTATGATTCTACACAAAGATACAGCTGTAACAATGTACAGCTGTCTGGACCACAAAGTTTCAAGTTTTATTTGTCAGTGAAAAGGATGAATAAGGAATAGACCGTTCAACAAAATGCATAATTGCTGGAATTTATTCACGACAATTTTATTACAAATAAAATCACTGACTTAAGCAAACTAATCAAGAAAATTGTAAACGCTTGGTGTCCAGAGCTTTGTTATGAGTTGAGGAAACATCAGAGCTGAACTAACGCAGTCATTGAACAACCTTCTCACATAAGTGTCGCTCAACTCAAGGAGTGGTTCATCAGTGTGAATGAATAAAGAAAGCAGGTATTGAGCTATATTGGACTTCATCTACAATTCAAGGTACTCAACCAAATGTACACATGTCGGAAATGATATATGCATCTCTAAAAATTCTGTGGGGGAAAAAAAATCTATTGTTTTTCGGACTTTGCTACAAGCATTAAAACACTCAGCCTAATTCCTATTTTTTTAGATTGGGCATTCAAGTCTGAACACAGGGGTCCACTATATGAGATAAAACAGCCCAGTAAAATCTAAAATGTAAAACCATATAAATAACCAAAGATGATATTTTGTTCATGCTCATGCTTCTTTCAACACCAAACGGTACCCACTCCCTGATATTTGGATGTTAACAACCATTTTTCTCGGCTTAACAATATGTTTTACTAGAAAACCACTTCTAAAATTAACTAATATTTAGTGCACAATGTCTGTAAAGTCCCAATATAACAGGCCCCGTTCCGGCAAACCAATAGAACTATGGCACCAGCAAATAATGTATTAACAAACTGCTGCAAAAAAGTTGAAAACAACTTTCTGTGAAGGTTCTAGAAACATCAGACACATTTTTCTTACAAACATTGTATAATCATCAGTACAATTAGACAGTTCAGTGTTATGAAAACATTCCGGGAACTTTCACAAGATCCAAGACAGGGCAGCTACACAAGTTCTGTGAAATTAATCAAATAGTACAATATATCACCGCTCTGCCTATAATAACACAGATGGAAGACCAATAAGGACTTGCGGTCTTTGGCAACTTGCGTAGAGAATGTGTTGGCTTGTGATTAGATAGCCAATATTGCCTCAAGACTTGGGTTTATAGGATACATATTGCAGATTCTACCATAGATGTTTCGAAAAGCAGATACAAAGGCTGAGAGGCAGACAGATGTAGATACTGTATACACCATTTAACACAAAAAACCTTCTATTACATACATGGCAAAAGGATCTAAGTGGTCAGGGGTAGGCCAGTGTGGTTAGGCCCTGTACTCCTGTACATGTCAAGGAGTTCCTTTCAACAAGAATAATTAACTACACCCACCGGGATTTACAGTTCAGGTATAGTTCAACATGCTGTAAAATAACTATTTAAAAAAGATAGAGGTTTTGAAATATGTGAAAATGGGGAGACATCCATCTGACGTGATGTCAGACAAATCATCAGAAGAAATAAAAAGAACATGCATGATCTGCCTGATCCCATTTCTGTCCGGATATCTCCAAGGAATTCCGGAATATACTAATTTCCGTCAGGGAGGAAGGAACTCCCGTATCACATGGCTGAAGGCAATAAGCCCGTCACACATATGCCCATGTTTTTATTCCAGTTCTGCGGTTCCAATACCTCCATCAGTAACCAGACTAGCGTCAGCAGTGCCATCACTTCAGCTAAACCTAGCTGCTTAACTCCAACATAACGTCCAAGGTTAATTTACTGCATTTCAACAATACTTTAAACCTCTAAAATGCTATTTGTAGAACTGACCCAAATGGGCTGGTTGGGAGATGTTCACACTGATCATCTGAAAATGACCACAATCTACAAATTAAATTCAAAATTATTAGGTTAAAATAAAAACAACTGCACCCATTAATTGTAACCTTTACATAACGTTGGCCCAAGAACCAGAGGCAAAGTGGGTTAAGATCTCCTTGCCTCTCATCTTAACAAACCCATGTCTGCTTTCTATTCTAGTCAATAATCACAAACAGTTCATACAAATTCAATTTTGTTAATTCATTCAAGCACAAACCCACATAAAGGACTTAAAGGAACATATACTCCACTTCTCATAAGAGTGATAAATAGGTAGAGTTTATTCCAGGCTCAATGGTAACAGTTGGAAATCACAACTCAAGCTCCACCTGTAGGTGATTTACTGGCACCCAGCTTTACGAGCACATTTGAGAGTGCAGGCATCTGTCCCACCACAAGGAGTCAGTGGAGCGCAGGGCAGCAAGGCGGGCCTGTCCGCCCTCTAATCGTCCACCGCAGGCAACAATCACAGCACCGTCTGTGGGCCGTTTTGCATGGCCCTACAGGTTAATAGTAGGCTACAGAGCTGCAGATGAGATATTACTCTAAACCTCAGACAGAAGGATGAAACGAAACCGGTGTCTCCCCCCAGACATCCTGGGGAGCCATCCTGTTGTCACATTGAAAAAGTAACTCCTGGTTTGGCTGCTATAGATTCATTTAAATGAATACGTGATTACAGCTGAATCGCCCTAACACAGCAGCGGAGTTCAAAACTGCTCGAGTCTTATGTCACGTCAAACAGCCGTAGTCTGCCAGGCATCTCAGCGATTTCTGCAGTGTGCACATTTGAGAGTACAATTGTACTGTTCACCTGGCTACTGCACGCTCCTAACCGAAGAGAGCATGCTGCAACAGCGCATTAACCAACAAAACCAAGGCATTCGCCCCGAGGCACAGCGTCAGTCAGACATTTATGACCGAGTGAAAAAGTGCCCATCACAATAAAAAAGCTCCACAAAGGATTTCATGAGCTGAATTTGATTACTGTAATGAATAGCCCTGGATGGCAGAGGCTATAAAACTCCAGCTCCAAGCCAAGCAGGAATGGTATATTGTATAATTGAAATTCCCCCAGAACTTGACCCAACTTGATTTACTTGCAGCCCTGACATCGCCTTATTTTTGGGGGGGATGCATTTTACGGCCTAATCTCACCCAGTACTCTTCCTTCATCCTCTGACTTGGACACCAGGCTACTTCTTCTGTATTATCCGCAACCATGTCACCGAAGTCAAATCGACCCTCTGCATCACAGACGACCTAGCGAACGCCATCCAGTCTGGAGTAAACCAGCAGTAAAACTGGCCTGAGGTGTAGTTTATCGTCACACAGTGATTCGGTACCGTGTGGGGTTCCTGACCTTGTCTCCTCAGTGTTTGTGGGGGCATTGAGCACATTCCTGGCCTTGAAAGCAGACACTCGTAAGCGGTGAGAATTCTATGCCGCTCTCGGCACGAGTGAATAGTGAACCCCGAGGACCCACCCGTTCTGAATGTTACCGTTAAAGAGTGTTGTGGATGCCAATCCAGGCCTACCAGAGACACCCTGTGCAAAAAAACAACAGCAAAGCAAATGCTATAAACGCCGTACATAAAAATTGCTTTTGATTTCTACGTTATAACTTTCAGCAGCCAATATTATGCACAATGCAGGCCTGCAATGCAGGAGACTTAATAAACTAATTAGATTGAGGCTTGGGATTAAACTATTAATCTGGACTGCAAAACCACATCCCAAATAGGTGATTGCAAATTGGGTCGAATGATGCAAGAAACCAAATTACAAAGGAATAATTCATTAAAAGATTAACCATCACAGGTTCTGCCAACTGGCCCGTCAAACCCAAGTTACAGTTGTGTCACACTGATGGATGGTTCAGCATAAGGGCTGTTTGTGAAATGAAAGTACCGCCAACCACTCTCAGATTAAAGCACAATGCCATTCCATTAACATAGACCAACATCACCGCAGAACAAAGCTCCACTTTGTACAATCTATGCCCAAAAGATGTTCTGGAGGCGGATCGGGTCTCTCTTGTAATAAGGTTCCAGAGCTGTCTAGAAACCCCTAGCTCACCCTGCTGGCTCCTGTCATGAAATGATCCCGGAGACCGACCAAATACTTGACCATTATACCTCATGGTACATTGCCCTGACAAAAATGCAGAGAACGACCTGAACCAGAGGAATGAAGTCCACATGGACACACTGAACAAAAAACAGTCAAGGCTTTGACAGTGCATCAACAGCGTGAAATATGGCGCAAACGCAAAAAAAAGTATAATAATAATACAAAATACGATGACCACAGTTAATGGATGAATTAAGGCCGCTAGTAAAAAACACATTATGATGACAAAGCCCGACAGCTGTAACAACAGGCAGTTGACGGAGCAGAATGATAAGGGGGTGGAAACAGAGCAGTGGATGGGCTCACACCAAGGGACCTGTACTTACACCCGGTTCTTCCTGGAAGCCTTCCTGGAGGTCTTGGTGGTCGAGGGGATGAGCTGGGAGAGTTCTGGAAGGGCGTCTGCCAGCGGTCTCATGTCGCCCACGACGGGCATGGCGGCCCTCTTAGCCCGCGCCACCTGCTGCTCCTGGGCCAGCTTGATGGAGCTGATCTCTTTAAACGGGGACGAGAGAAAGCACGTCAGAACTACAACGGCTGCCGCGTTCCCCAGACCTCTCGTTGAGTAGACGCCGGATTCGGCAGACGATAGCCTAATGGCTGGCTGACGAGGACAAATCTGGTTGGATTTTACAGGAATGCAAGAAATAGGCGGAACAGAGTTATGTTGCCCCTGGGGTTCGTTATGTGCAGTCTTGCCCGTGTAATTGACCCTGTCCCTATCGGGGGCAAAGAAACACCCCACGCTGCGTTACAGTACACATTACCAGGGGGGACATTCAAAGCAGACGTCCCCCCAAACCAGTGAAAACCGAGCCACGCAGGGCTTAATAGTTCCAAGTGTCAATTCTGACTTTAGTGGACACCGTCAGAGAGGAAACGTTGATGGTATTAAGGTGTCGGCCACGAGATGATTCACAGTTCATGTCCTTTCCTCCTTTTTAGCCTGAGGAGGAGAGAGTTGGGCTAATCCTTAGGTGACGTCCAGATCCTGCAGAGCTGCAGATAGACGCAATGTGGCTTTGATTAAACTGTGCCCCCTTATTTAGGCTTTAAGTAACACGTGGGACATTGAGTCTCATGGAGTATTAACAAAACACTCATATCTCACAGAGGGTCGTCGGGACGGACCCTGGAGACACCGTGCCGCCGACATCGCCACGCCCGTTCCAGGAACACAGCCGCTCCGCCACAGAAAAGCAATTAGCAGACTTTCTTGGTCGCTCATTTCTGAAAAGAGGCTTCGCCCAAGTGTCACATTCTATCTCTGATTTCAGACGGAGGCAGAAAGACCATTAGCGCTTAATCAGATGCATAGGAGACATCTTCCATTACACGTAGAATTGATTGGATCAGCAGATTGAGTTACCCAGAGATCACAATTAGACGAGGAGGTGGTGCTGTTAAAGGCGCAATCTGGAATCCGGGAATAGGCCCAATAGGAATGTTAGAGGGCCGCCGTTTCTGCTGAGAAAAGGAATGGCAAATTGGAGCTTTGAAAGTGGTTGTAATTACAGAGACATGGATAGCTGATTCCTGGACTCCGCCGGCAGACGCAATGCAGATGATGATGATGAGTGGGAATGGGACTAATGCAGTCATGAAAGCCTGTGTGTATTGCCTTGAAAATCATTTAAACAAAACTCTAGATCCTAAGCTTCATAAACACATTACACTCAAAGCCTCAACAGGTTAAGTGTCTCAGCAGGGTCAAAAAACGAACAAACACGTCTTCAACAGTATGACAACCACACATCAGCTGTACTCACTGCTAAGCCAGCGGTCTCTCCTCTCTTTCATTTTCTCCTTCTTCGATTGCTGCTTCTTCACTTCGGGAGCTGAGAACAGGAAAGACAAACCCACACAAGTCAATTCATCTAGACCAAAAACCATTCATTGACCATAATATTTTGTAACAATATTCCACTGAAAAAGTGGAATTGCAAAACATAAAAATGTCTTGTTTAAATAGAATAGAAACCAATTTGAGTTTGGGGTATGTCAATTTAAATTATCCAACTATTGCTTTATTTGACAGAAAGATTAGTATTTAATCTATGAAATAAGCCATGTCTGAACGCTCAAGCAAAAAAGGACAAAAACAATCGTAACAGTGTTGTGAAGCTATGGCTAACAAAGGCCATGTGGCTTGTGTTCCATCACCAGTTCAAACACAAACAGACAGGACTGACAGTGATGGGGTTGGAAACAGAAAACACTACCCACTACATACATCAGTTTTTCCCCTCTCTAGAAAAACATCCTGTCCTGGGATGGAAAGTTTTTAGTAATCAGGACAAGCACCTTGAGGCCCCCCTGTGTGTAGTCTAGGCCCAGAGGGGAATCTCTGTGTGTATACAATACAATGAACATTTATTCCAATCCCCGCCCTTCCTGACACGGAGAAAGTTATCAAACACTGACACAGTGCGATAAGAGTGGATGCCGTCAAAGCTAATGGCAGCTTCCTGTCGCAGTGACAATAACCCAGCCACTTCCCCTGGGTACACCAAAATGTCCCTGTCATGTGTGCTAGAAATGTACACATTATGTATAAGACAGCAGGCCAGGGAACAATGACAAACTGTAGAGCCGCTTTGCACAAACCATGACCTACGATATCTGAAAAGGCGGAGGACGGCTTTTTGTGATGCACGTTTTTTCTCTCTTTAAAATCCCTTAAATCCCATCTGTTGACTGCACGGAGCGAAACGGGATTGGCGCACTCCTCCGTGACCTTGGGAAAATGAAGCGGCCGTGCTGCAGTCCCGCTCTGTACGTAGCCAGTAGAGACGTATGCGGGACTGGTTTTGTAATTAGCGATGCGGCAGTCATTGACCGGCCTGTTTGAGGACAACGGTGGAGGGTGACAGAGGGAGACTGTCGACATATCGTCTGTAAGGACTTCGGAGGAAACCTCTGCTTCTTGAAACATCTACATTTTAAGCCATTATTTTACTAATCTGGGCACAATGTTATGACTGAATAGTCAGTGATCCTATGTGTATCCTGGCAAGCGGAACGATACGAATTCAGTGAGCCTATGTGTATCCTGACAAGCGGAACAATACGATCCGTTCGGTCAGACAGGTTTCGGACTCGACTTCGCGCTCCGCCTTCAAATAATAAAATCATGACAGACAGATGCATATCTTGCTAGAGCTATTCATATAGCACATTATTCCTCACCACCATTACCGTGATATTCGAGATGGGACGTCGTTAGCGTTACATTAGAACCGTCCCATCAGTGAATTGCTGCTTGGGGTTAAAGCCTTGTGCCGCGCAGAGACGGAGAGCCCATAGACGTCGTTTAGTGGCCATCGCTCCCTTCTCCTCCCCGATCAATATGGGCTCGTGTACAGAAACAGACGAAGAGTCTGTGTAAGTAAGGATGGGGGATGGGGATTTTCAGAACACAGATATAGGACCACACAATGGTGCGTTAAAAGTAGTAGTGAACCAGGAACTGATTGGGGCAAACACAGCTCAACCACAACAATGCAGACCACTCTTTTAACCATTTTTACCCTCGCCGTTGAAATATATGGTTTGAAGAACTCATCCTCATGGTAGAAAAAGGCGTTTTGTAAAACAACCGTGGCGGCAACAAAAGAAACCCGGGCATGTGTGTGGGCTTCAACTGGGCCTTGGGGTCCTAATTACCGTTCTGGGTTGGATGTAGCCACTAGTGCAAGTCGCCAGCTGAGTTTAACTGAGATCTGTCATTCTGTTTAACAAGGCTTAAAATAGACATGCCTATTCCCATCTGAGTCTCCACCAGACGACCAAAGCCCAACCCATCTGCACAGTGGCTGGCCAGCTTTGAATCAGTCTGCCTCGCAGACTTTATTTTAAAAGGATCGTGCTGCTGCAATATGTTAGACATGGATACGCAGACCAGTGATGAATGGTAACAATTCCATATACACGCCAAACTCCCCATCAATCCCCCCACGCTGTATTCTCACCGGTCTGCAACTGATACAGGTAAAAACACTGGAAATAACACCGCCAGCAAATAAGTTGGCAATACCATACAATACAGTCCGACACTGTAAATTCAAACCAATTCGTTTTAAAAAACAACCTTTTTTTTCCTTCATGATAGTAGTTGGAAAGCAAGTAGGAGTGAAGGAGTGGGCAGAGCAGTTGGCAGGGGGACGGCAGTGTTGGCGGGTTGGCATGGCTGTGCGCTGGTCGTTAATATTATTCAGCGGCAATGAAACTGTCAGTGTGGGAGTCAGAAAGCCAAGCGTGAAGACATTTATAGTGTTTTTAATTCCCCTGCCGCCCCCTCAACCATCTCAGCAAGCGTTAAAACATCCAAAATTGTCTCTTTCCAAATAAATGTATCACTTTACTAACGGTTATCACAATGACTTTGTGTTACATGTATCAGTCGAGGCACTAAACCAAAATGATTGAATCGATGTTAGAAATAATCGACATTTATGTAATATCATCCATGTCCATGCAAAGTCCTGC
>JACXGJ010000320.1:18904-139737 GCA_016801105.1 Esox niger
CACACACACACACACACACACACACACACACACACACACACACACACACACACACACACACACACACACACACACACACACACACACACACACACAAGGTTAAAAAGTTCAACAGCCAGCCAGCCAACAAATAGAGCGCCAGTCATTTCAATAACCACAGCATGCTTGATGAGCCGGCTGGGCCTGGCTAGCAGAGGTTCGGTATTGATTGGTGGAACGACAGCGGCACCCGGCTCTTATTGCCTCACATTGATGAATCCACAACAGAGCTCATCCTAAAAGACAGAGGCACGTCGTTCGCCTACAGAGACCGGGAGGATTTTAGATCAGCTGAATGTACAGCGACGTACCCCATCTTTGAATCAAGACGGGCCCTCAGAGACCACCCGTGTAATAGGCCCAGAATTTACTGCTGCACCCCGGATGACGATAGACAGGTCAGGACGAAACCCCATCCCCACATCACACCACAGTTCAAGTATAACCCCAAGTAGTATAGTGGGTTTGACGAGTTGGTGAGGATAAATAGCAGCAGTTTATCCCTCAAAACAAAACGCAACAGTTCAAAACAAACTAGAAAACACAGAACCACCACAAAAAAGGAGCCTTATTTATTTTCCTCGTATTAGTGTGTCTTCAGCCCATGCTCAGGGAGAGCTCTTTCGGGCAGCGCCATGCAGACCAGCTTTCAGCGCATCACAATTCCTTCCTGCCGGGTCCAATCTTGAATCGGCCACCGCAGTGTCAACTACAAACGTGTTGTCCTGCTGGAGCAGCAGAGGTACAGCGGCCAGATAGCCATCTCTACTCCTGCCGCATCCCCACAGCCCTGGTCCGTGACTGCTGATGGGGGAAATCCAACCCGACACCGGGCTGTTTGTGGTGGGGAAGAGGGCCTTACTTACCACCTCCCTGGTCGTCCCTGGATCCCCAGAGAGCATCAGGTTCTCAGCACACAGTGAAATAGATAGCACCGTTTAGACTGTATGATGAGTGGTGGGAGAATTCCATATTCCCTTTCCTGCTCGGCTGTTCCCCGCTTAGCCTCTCCCCTTTCCCCTAGCATCATCGACAGCTCTCTGTAAGGAGGAAGAGAAGCTGAGGGCTTTGGGGAGCTGATCCAAAGGTAAGGAGGTAGTTCTGCAGCATCCTGGCTCAGAAACTGATACCCCTAATTAAAGTGCAGAGAGTGTTCTTAGTCAGACCAGAAGTTGGCAGGGATGATTGTCATGTGAACAATTACACGCAACAATGAACAGAAATGCAATTTCCTTATTCATAGAAAGTTTACACACCCCTACCTTAACCATCACATAAAATTACAATTACAATCAGGTGCACCAAAATAATTATACTCTAAGACACTTCTATGATTGTGGTAAGAGGGATCTACAGGCCTCTACTGCCACAATCAATGTCGACGTGCTTGAGTGAACTGTTAGAGACTTCAAACTTGGCCTTTACGGTAGGTCAGGAAGGAAGATGTTTCTGCTTTCAAAAACAAATTTCAAGACACAACTGACGTTTGTCAGACAATCCCTGGGAAAAGACCTTAAACTGCTGGAATAATATGCTCTCTACAGATTGGTCAAAGTGGAGCTGTTTTTGCTGTAATGAAACATGCTATGTTTGGTGAAAATGAAACACTGCCTTTGAACAGGAGAACCTCATAACAATCAGGCCATTGTGTGGCAGGGATAAGTTCAGCTCTTTGAATGTATTCATTTTCAAGACTTGTGTAGAGTATGTAGCAAGGCAATCTAAAAGGCCTGGACGGTAAACTATGTATAGTGCGATTATTAGAATTCTGTTAGCCAGAGTGGAAGATTTTGCCCAAAGACACAAGTATACACGCACGCAAGCAAGCATCCCACGCACGCACACGCGCACGCACGCTCGCACGCACGCTCGCACACCTCTCTTTAATTTTGCTGTCAACTAATATGCCAAGCACCAACGGTAAATGAGCATATTAAAACTAATTAAATCGATCCAATTAAAAGCAGATAGGAGTTTATATCTTCTCAGCTCCCAGCACCCAGGGGAGCCTACAATAACAGGCCATGGATGGGAAGACGCACACACACAGAGAGGCAGCACATTATACTATCATTAAAAGTGGAGCAAAGTTCCAGCATATGGCTAGCTGCATAGATGGCCTGATGGGAAACCAGGGGGCTTGAATCCCTGCAGACGAACAGGCACTGATTAGGACGACTTGCCCTCTAAGATGAGCCAAGACGGAACACTAATGCAGTGGAGTCAGTGAAAGTACATCTTGGATCCTTGAGGTGAAATAGGACTATAAAGACAACACTGTGACAGTAGTTAGCTGAAGCGAAGAGGCGCAGATTTAAATAACCGCTTGGTTATTATGCCAGCATCTCTCTTCTTTTCAAACGGTAGAAGACATCTCCTCTCAATGCCGCCCCCCCCCCCCGCCACGATCATCCACAGGAATAAAAAAACAGCCATGTTAATATTTACTTACTGCTTCATTTTCTTCCCTCAATGCGTAGTATACATTTTGCTTTCAAAACCTCGCAACCATTTCATAAAGAGGTCAAAGTAATTGTCTCTTTGGGTGCTGTTTCAGAAAAAGGCACACTGACAATTACTTCACCATGGAAACAGATGAAAAACTGCATCACTCATTCCAATGTCTTTTTTTATCCCACGCTACCGTCAGCAGCCAGGGAGGCAGTTTGTTTGATGTTTGGGCTAATCAATAGCCATGGCTAAATATAGCTGTTGTTAATAGCCTGTGCGCGTTAAAATACTGAACACTGCAGGAAGAGAGTACTAATTAGCAGTGTGTGCGTGTTTGTATGCACGTTAGTAAAAGAAAAGAAACAGATAAGCTGTCCCCATCTGGCTCACTAGCCACAGGGAGCAGCACGCAACCAACTGCAGAGACTGCGCCAGCAAGGAACCAAAGGACCCCCTGGACCCCCCCCACCCCAGGATTCCCGATGTCCATTACAGGCCACAGGCTAAACAGCATCCACAAGGTATCCAAACACAGACTGTGACCGTAATCCCTAACACCTACAAATCTCTCCAGCAGGAAATCAACAGGGCAGACAATGCGGTACCCAGGACACGGCACCAAGGATCTGACCACAGGAGTAGCCTCCTCGTGGTGCCACGCGTCTGAGTCAGGGGGGCAACACCCGAAGCCGGGAAGATGGGCAGCAGAGCCGAAACCCTGATTTCACATGTGAACTATTTAAACTGCAGCTAGGCCAGAAGCGCTCTTTCATTGTCTGACATGGCCAGATACCCGACGCAGCTGCACAGTGTCTGGGGTCGCAACTGTCTGACTGCCTCTGACTTGAATTGGGCCGTCACGGATTACAGTCTCGTTTAAAAAGAGGAGAAAGATGGCCACGTCACATGAAGCCTATAAACAATTGTTCTATTCACTCAGAAACCAACAATGTAGATGGTTACTTTTTTTGTATAGATAACCAGCTTGCTTTTCATCAATCTTCCTTGAACCTGTTAAACCAACAAACCAGTAAAAACACTGCATTGACTGGGATCACTGCCACACATAGCAACAAGTACTTTAGTGTGTAGTCATTTCTTTGCATTATCTGCCATCTTGTGGTAGCATAGGATAATGAAATGGCCAGAATTTAGCAGAAGCTCTTACCCAGAGCAACATGACCAAGTGGGGTTCAGTGCCTAGCTCAAGGATTTGAATGAGCGGCCATTTTGTAGTGGCCACTATGCACTAAACACCATCGGCCGACCCAAAATAATCTGGCAGATGTGGCTAATGCCTGACTGATGTTTTACATTTTGAGGATGTCCAACAGAAATTAATTGCACGTACCTGAAATTCGATTTTTTTTAAAAACTTTTACTCCCCAATTATATAACATCCAATTTGTTGAACTCCCAGTGAACTGAGGACAGTCAATGTCAAGACATGAGTCAAATCACATCCAGCGCCGGTCTGGTGCTGAACACGTTGCTCACCCACCAACACAGTCTATACCTGAATCATTACCTGCCCTTAAGCAACACACTACGGTCCTAGAGTGTATTGCACTAGATTGAAATCACAGGAACCCAAGAAGCCACAATGAGTTGATGATACGTGGAGAGGCAAGTGAACCCTAGAATATAATTAATATGTGAGACATATTGACATCAGACTTGTGTTTGATGGCAGATTCCACTGACTAGTAAGCTAAATCTCTGTTGGACAACTGTACCTTTCTGCACAGGCGTTAGAATGTCAGTGGAAGGTTCTTGAAACTTCAGAGTTTGGACAAGGGCTTCTGGGGTGATTTGTGTGCCAGCAAATATTCCACTTGGAAAGGAACTCCGTGGGGTCGGTTGTACCTAGAAGAGAACATCCACATTGATCTCCCAACAAAAAAATACATTTCACATGTATCATTTCTCTACTGTTAGCAGTGAAAATGTTATTACAATTACAAATAGCTAGATAAACCAGAATCCTAGCAGAAAAGGGACAACTTCTGACCGGGTCTCTTCTGCGCGTAGAATGTGGTTTACAACAGACAGTAGCTAATGAACGTTAGCTGACTGAATCAGCGACAATAGATGTATTTTATGTTAGCTAGCAGAGCTGCAGAACTGTTCGCTAAACGAGCTGGTAGAATAGTTCAACCCGGTTCAACGCAACCGCTAAGTTGACATTGAATGAGTAATTATTTGGTGACATACCTTTGCGTGATCATCGCTTTTTATCTGTAAGTTTGAATTGTCCGTCTTGTTTACATCGAAAATGAATGAACCACTTGGTATCACAACAGTCGGTGCCTTTTCTAAATCTTTGGATCTTGCTGCACCACACTGTGTGCTGTCAAGCTTAACTGCAGCCTGATGAAGCTTTTCGCGGACTCGTTTTATCTTTCCAACCATATTGCCTTTCAATTACAGAGTTGAATAAATAGATGAATTATATTCGAAGACACATTCATGCTAAAGCTAGCTAACAACGTGGAAAATATTTTTGACAACAAGAAAACGTGTGTCCACTAGTGACCGGAGGGAACAAGTCTGTACAAAATAACAGTTCCGCTTCTTCCGCTGATAATATTAGCAGTATGGGCAGAGTAACGTGTGACGAGTCTGTATGAGCCACGGAATTCACCAGATTTAGTTTAATGAAATACAAAAAGAAAAACGTAACCATGGGAAGTCGGGTACAAGATTGATGCGCGTCACTGCCGCCACGCAAGAAAACGATGTATTTTTTATTATCAGCACCACCTGATGAAAACATCTTCCCGCGTCAATTGGCCGACAAGCATTGAAAAAGCATTGAAAAAAATGCCAAGTGCTGGTAGATAGTCAGATTTGCCTCAACTGCAACATGTATTCGGTAGACGAATCAGCTAGAATAATAATCCCGAATCCAAGTTCAATTTCTTAAATGTATATGTAGCAACCTACAAGATTAACGACCCGTGAAGTTGCACGTACGGTATGGAAACGACAGATGATTTTTAGCTTGATCAGTGGTACTTAAGTCTGAAGCCGCTGCCGAATTGCTTTGTCTATCTGACGGTGATAAGCCTGGATAAACGCGATTTTTTTTACAGTGGTTAATTTTAATGGGATTAAATGTTTCTAATATACAATTGCTAATTATCGTATTTCATTGTGACCATTAGATATATGGCAGTAGGACAATGACGAAAACCTACGCAGAAAAATCTCAGCTCTTAGAGTTGTTGCCTGTCATATATGCTCCCAGTCACTGTTTATCCTGATGAAGTGCAATGTTACCGCAGGATGACTGTTTAACTTCATCCTCCCAAGAGCCAGTATATTAATTTAAAACCATGCGACCCAATTAGAAAACTGTCAAAGGGGCACGAGTTGTACCTAGTTAGATTAGTGGATCTGGACTAAAGAAGGGCAGTTCGGGGCCTGTGGTTCCACGTCTGGGGAAAAAGTGATGCAAGACCGCGTATGACTTCAAAACATGTGCTTTGGTTCACTTTATTTTTTATATGTATTTAAGATAAATGTGTTTCAACGTGTTGGTTGAAAAATACATACAACGTGTTTTAGGCCTACTTTAGCTTATCGGAACAAGTTCTGAATCCTTTAGAAATGAAAATCATATTTATTTGCAAATGGATATGGCAAATTATTTACTACAATAATACAGTATATGCATAGCTAAATATACTGTATCTAAACAATTTATGTTCAGGAAGTCTGAAATGGTCAGTTGTACAAAAATAATGAATAGATACGTTTTAATACCATAGGCTAAACATGAAATACATAATGAGCACACACAGTGTGAGTATAATATATAAAACTATTACACCAGCAGCAAATATTTACATCTTACATAAAATGATCCAATATAGATGACACAAGTCAAGGCCTTCTTGAGTTCCCCTGCAAGGGTTCTTAATACTAAAAATACGTTTTAAATATTGTTAATGGAAATGAAATAAATGGAAATACATCACAGTCAGAATGACAGATTGATTAACAACAGAGAGAGAAATGAGGAATGGGATAGAAAACTGTCATTTGCCTCATGAGCAAATCTTTCCAAAGGCTTGTTGATATGTAGAATGTACTCCATAGTCGTTATATGTGTACTAATTAGTGGGGATCCCGAAAAACTAAACTGATCTACATCAGGCCCTTTTGGAACTCCAATGAACAGCCTAATTTCTTTCTTCTTGCTTGAGGTGCCAGGTTCAGGGTAAATGCTGTGCATTTAGGAAACTAACAGAAATTATGTAGAAATCTTGGTGGCACATTTCTTTGCTACATCTATTTGCAACAAAACACATTGCAGTCTGGTCTGCTCACATACCTGACCAGCATTTTGAAAAGCAGCATTCTTTCATATCTAGTTCTTAAGTAGTACATCTGACTGGAAAAACACTATAAAGAATACCGGGTCACAAGTGAAAACCACATAATGCATAATCATATGTTTTTGAAAGTAGATTAATACCTAATATAGTTTGGCTTAGTATATAAAATACATTACATAATCTGTTTAGGAAGATCTTAATGGAAGTAACAATTGAATCATTTTCATATCTAGCTCATGAATATCAAAATATACCCTGCCGCCTGGCACCGTGACTGGTGCTTTGTTTAGCCGTGCCCATCCAAGTCCCCAGTTCTTGCAAGTGGCTGCGATTCCAGCGGGAATCTCAGATGTCCAGCTCATACAAGCTTAGTCACTCTGATGTGTACAAATAAGGAAGCCGGATGAATACTGGTTCCGTCCCTAGATAAGAGGTGGATGTGCCGGTATCCTGAAAGAGAGGATAGATCAGCCGTAGTAGCTCACTAATCCCGAGCTCTCACACATTATTGTAAAGGTGTACTTAGATTTACTTTGCACTAAACGCTTAAACAGGTGGATTAGCCTTGCCTTGCTGAATACATGAGAAAGGCAAGGTGTATTGTCCCACAAAATCATTCCTGGACGCCTTATCGTAGTCCTCCACGACAAAGCGAACCAGGGCCAGTTCGGGTGCATGGATGGTGAACCGCAGGGTGTCATACCACACGGGGTTAAAGCCTGAGCAAACACAACCCACGAATGCGTGAGCAAACACTGCAGTTTCTGCAATAGAAATACTGTTAAAATTCACACTTTGACCATTCATGTGATTGGTTTTCAATGAGCGTGCGTGGTACCATTGTTGTCTATGTATCTGGTCTCTTGCTTGGCCTGGTCTAGAGGAACTCCGTGGATCTCCACTCGCACAAACGGGTCCACAACAGAGCTTTCCTTGATATTCACCTTTGGGAGCTGCTGTGCACTGATCACCTTGAAAACACACACGACGACAGTGCTCACGGTTTGACGGCTGACTTACCTTTCCACAAGGTTAATGTTGTCTTCGTGTTCAGGCTCGGGATGTGTTCGGTAAGGCTTCGTTTGTTATTTGTACCTGAATGCAGAAACTGAGGGGTTGGTAGCCGTCCCGGTTCTGGGGAACCTCGGGATCGAACCTTTTATCTAACCTCCTCATGTATTCAGGTTTGAGAACATAGCCACAGCCACCATTTTGACTGAACAGTCCATCGTTGAGGTCCATCTCAAGCCCTGCTGTCTGAAAGTTCAATGCAACTATGTAAAGAGAGGAAAAACAGTGTTATCGGTAAACACCGTTGAGGTGTTTGTAAGAACTTGTGGCGTGTAAAATACAGATCATTCCCAGCCATCAACAGTCAAAGAAACAGAAGTATTAGCTTAAATAGCATCATGAAGTTGGGTTTGGAAATTGGAATTTTCACCACTGTGTCCTGCCCAGAAACAAGCTAAAATGCCACTCACCTATTTGCGTCCCTGTGTTCCACATCTCCTGAGGGTTGAAGTTGGAGGAGTCCGTTCTGAGGCCACTGGGGTACACCCTGGTCAGCTGCCTGGCATTGTGAAGCACAAATTCTGCTCCTGGAGAGAGAAAAGCAGTCAACTACACATCCAATGAACTTGAAGAACGTCAGACAAACGGAATGTTTGTTTCTTTGTCCACCCTCACTTCCAGGTGAATGTTAGACCCACAAAATCCAGTTAGACAACATTTTGACTTAGTAACTCAACAACCATCTGTCCTGAGGGAGTCCTTTTTTTTGCTAAGCACATTTACACAGCCAGTATTATTTGGTCTAGAGTTGCAACTTTTGTTAAACTAAAATGAGTGCAACTCGTACCCCTTCATGTAATAAGCTTACCACTTAGTGCGTTGTATGTTTCTGTGTGGTGAAGATAAGTAGATTTTGTGTATCCTTTCCCTCCATATAGTTTATCTAAATGTGTACGGGTTGAGGGCAAGCAGATCTTTGGCAGTGGTACGGCATTGCTGTTCGCTGTTAAGAGACCTGTTGAGATCAGCGGGGCTTCGATTGGCCGAAGGTTGCTGATGACAACTTCATTCTGCGTAGCGATTCGGGACCCACCTGCCTCCCTTAGGAGCTTCCGAGCCTTGGACTCTGTGAAAGAGGAGATCTCGTAGAACTTGGAATGCATGCGTGAGTGCTTGAAACTGCTGAAGTGGACACTCTTGCAGTAAACCACACAATCCGACAGCTCCTTGGACAAACGTTGCTTCGATATCTGAGGAAGTGAAAGAGAGTTGAATTGCACAATCGTTATTGAGGTGTTTCGTATTCTAAACCACATTTAACTTTACATCTAAATTAGGTCGGGGCAAATACTAGACACTAGAAGGATTGTATAGCCTACTGGTCTGCGAGCGAGGCAGCACAGGCAAACGATAAGGAGTGTGCCGTATAGCTAGCCATCAGTGAAAACGAGTGGACGCAGGCAACCCCAACATGGAAGTAAGTGACACTCCTCTTAGCAGCCGACCCCAGCAGGCTACAGGCAGGCTTCAATGACTGTTATGTTCGGAGGCAGGCAGACGGGCACCAGGCCAGACTAATAAACAGTGCAGCCAGGGGTCCAATCTGAGGTGTACACCTGGGCTTCTTCTGTATGTGAAAGCTGATCCGGAGTCACACAAACAGAGACTGAGCAGCAGTCTGTCTTCAGGGCAGGACAGCCATCATTGGAGTAACTTACACCGATCTAATTATCATATTTTAAAAAGGTTATCCTATAAAGAAATAAAGGTGATCCCTGAGAGTCCATCAAAAGCGCTTGAAGGATCAAGTGTCTCTTTAGAGGACCTTACCTTATATCTTTCCCGCAACTTTGCACCCTGTCCTCAAACTATCACACTTTCATGTGAAATGGGTCCTGTCAGGAACCGCCAGGACTGATTTCTTCCAAACTACCTCACTCTGTCTCTGAGTCCATCAGTCTCGTGTCCTTTCAGCCCTGTGTATTTTTCAATAAATAAAAAAACCTAGTCTAATTGCCTAAAATGGCCCAGGCGTTCACACCGCAGCAGATTCTGATTAAGATTACACACTTTTGCCACCATGAAAAAACAGAGATAATTGATGTGGGAGTGAACGAGACCTTATGCAAAGTGGATATAAGAGCGAGAGACGGAGTTGAGAAAGACTGACAAGGAAAGAGACGTCGGCCTACTATCTGCCAGGCTCAGTTTAGAAGGCAAGCTCAGCGTTTAGTGAGACAAAGACAGACACCATGCAAGAGGAAGTGAAAGTTTGGACCACTCTTACAGGGGACCGGTCCATGTCCATCCACTGGGAGCCTACCTTGGCCCTGCGCCGGAGGCTGTTGCTATGGAGGTTGTCCTCATCGATTTCAGCTGCTTCGTCCTCGTCGCTCACCTCGCCAGTGAGGGCATCTTCCGGCTCCATTAACCCGCTCAGACTGTCCTCCAGACTGCCAATCTTCTTCCCCTTCAGAAGAATCTTTCCCTTCAGTTCCTGTCAGTCAGAACCACCAATAAGAGCAGTTTTGTAACCAGGGCATTGATTTTAAACAATGTTTTCAGATCACCTCTTCACTGCACCTCTCTCAATTTCTACTGCATACTGACGAAGTACAATGTATACTGTGCATGTGTGGGCAGAGTATGAAACTATCACTGAGGTGGGGAAATAATATATCGAACAGAGCGCAGACAAAGTAATAAACAGGCGCAGTGCCATTTAGAAAGAGAGAGTTGAGACAACGATCAATCATATTTTCTCGAGTGCCAAGGGATGGACAGAAGGAACAATATTATGGCTTTTTAATAATTCACAGCGCCAGTGTTCCATGCTACAGGGAAAATGATATGGCCCTAGAGGACTGACAGCCAAGCTGCCAGGCAGGTAGTGGGAAGTGAAGGTGCATCTACATGTCAACCCACAGGAGGATTAGCCCGTCTGATGAAGATGGCACCTGCAGCAATACAAATGCATAGAAAACACAATTGCTAGGAGGGACAAAACCCCTCAGCGCATGGAACTCCAGCGACCGTTTCACCACCCATCACAGACCGCAGACTGTGACGGAGTGTGGTGCTCTCTGTGACGACAGAATTCCAAGAGAAAGGCCCAGAATTTAAATTCACTGGAACAAATACGGCCACCAACATATCAAGTATAACTTGCAGCCATGGCTTGCCGAGTCGGATCACAGCCAATAGCCTGTACCCAGTGCTGGCTACTAGCTACCAGCCTCACCTCCGGAGAAGGAAAGCTAACGGGTATCTTTCTGTCCAGGGTGCTTTTCAGCAGCTTGTCCCCGAGGATGGTGTTGAGGTGATGGGCCATGACTCGCTGCTGCTCAACGCTGCAGTGGTTCTCCATGGACAGGATGACCGGGTACTCTGATACCTAGGACGATAGGAAAGGGCCAAGTGAATAATTCAACACAGGACTGCAGCTTCATCTGGGTGAGGAGAGCTATACCTGCCACAGCCGTCAATTCACATGCAGCTTCTCCGGTTGGTTAGACAGGTAAGGGGTCGTGTGGAGCCTGGCCCTGGCCACTATCCAGTTGCAGACAGAAACAGGCTGTGTTCCAAATAGCACCCTATCCCAATATAGTGACTTGTTTCTAACCAGTGTGTCCATTTAAAAGGAGGATCGTTGGTGCTTGAAAGACTCGGGCAGAGTGAGATATTATGCGGTACGGGATTTAGAACACAGCCAGTCATACGAGGTGATGCTGGCAGCACCGAAGGGGACCGTTTTGGCAGCGAAAAGGATACAGGTATTTCACTCTACAGGTCATGTGCTGGTCTAGTTAGTGAGGGCTCAGCTTTCTGACACTGCTGTGGCTTTCAGATCACACGATGGAATGATCTCCCTCCTGACTCATACACATATAATGAGGTGAGGTGCAGAGAACGTGTTGATACTGAACGAGCGAATGCAGCTTCATGTATGTGTACCATTCTGGTTAATGGACATTAAAAATGCTTCACACTGAATGGATCTGAGTGGTAACAAGCGCCCCTGGGTCCTATACTGACTATGTCCCGAAACTGTGGAGGATAGCCATAAAAGTATTAACCTCCAAAAGGCTGAACGGATTAATAAATACCTTGAAGGCGTATCTTCCCAGCGTGGTGACCACGTCTTTGAAGAGGATCTTGGAAGTGAAAGTGTGTCCGTGGTAGACAATTGGTTCCCCATTAGCACCGTCCCAACAGTCCACCTCTACACACCGGCAGCCCCGCTTCAAGGCCCTGACGTTACAAGAAGCACGTTGACGTTTCGTGCAGCCGGGTCGCCACGTTTTAATGGACGGCGGCCAATCACCGACTCCGTCTTCCAAATCTCGCATTGTAATTCAACTCAAGATAGAGAAACAGCTTTTCAACACGAAGGATCTACATTTGTCAACATCCTAACTGATCCTCCCTCCCTCCCCACCTACCGTATGTATCCCTCAACGCTGCTGGGTCCCCTGAGCTGGTCCTCCATCAGATATGTGTTATGTGAGGAGGAGATGAAGTAGTAGCAGAGGGGTAGATTCATGTCCTGGTACAGGTTCTGTTGTCTCGGCTGGAAGACGGAGCCCACGGGAGACATCAGGTAGATTAGGAAGCCATCGATAGACATGGCCTTCAGCGCCTTGGCTGCAAATGACAAAGACAAGAAAGAGAACCGTGCCGGCAATTTGAACTGTATACTTAAATTTCGCCTTTCATTGCACAATTGATTGGTAATTATTAGAATTGAGCGATCTGTCAGCTATAGCCACAAGGCTCAGCAGGATAAGAGGTGAGTTGTACCTGTGTCAGAAGGTTCGTAGCGCTCAATGAGCTCCAGGGCCAGCTGCTGGACCATGTCCACATCTTCTAGCTGTTCTTCTCGTAGAAACTCCTCCAGGTCGCTCAGCGAGAGCTTCTGCCCATCGCCAGAGTATTCCTGGAACACCCTGAGGACATCCTCCCTCTGGGTCAGCATCTTGTAGAACAGGACAAACTCATCACCCTCCAGACTTCCCGTCTGAGACTTGTCAGCCATCTGGGGACAAAAAGGTTTAAAATTGTCGGGGCAGATTCTCGACCTGCAGCCTTTCAGCTCTGCAGCTGGTCGTGTTGCCCTCTACTCCAAATAGTGATATCCTATTTAAAGGGGTGGTAGTGTGTGATACCAAATGGCCTAAACCAAGGTTGCTACAATATCAGGCCTTAACACAGTGAATAGGAATCAACATTATGAATCTTCCCCGGACACTTGCCATGAAGAGTCGATGAGCGTGGTGTTCGTTCATCTCCACGTTCATCATCTTTAGAAGGATTCGGACCTCTTGGAAGTTCATCCTGCCATCGTTGTTCTTATCGGCCTTTTTAAACCAGTCACCGATCCACCTGGGCTCGTTGTTTAAGGGAAACAATGTCATGCCATATCCAACCCCTGTAAACACTACATTTATAAAACCCTGGAATACCTCTTTACTGTAGACAGCAGGACGCACACAACATAAGTTGGCATCAGCGTTTGACAGTTTTCCCTTTATGCCCAACTGGTGTATATAGGACATCCATGGTGACAAGAGCAGAGGGAGATGGTTTTACCTTGTAGTAGACTCGAGTGAGGAGAGAAAGTAAAAAATAAATAGGTGATGAAAGTGAGAAATAATGACAAAGACCGTTAGGAAGGATACTGGTCCAGCTTCTCACTGTCTCCCATGTTTTCAAGGTTCTCTATGAGTTTTCTCATGCCCTTGATCCAGGACTGGGCCTCGTCTGCCGAGTCCGCCACCAAGTCCAAGTTGCCTCGGCGACCACGGAACACCAGAGTGAAGCAGCGATCTGGGGGAAACTCGTCCGCAATGCTGAGCAGAACTTCCGACTGATGGCCCTCGCGCACTGCCTCCACGTCGCTCACAGAGACTGAGTAGGAGAGAGAAGACGCAGAATGCTACCGACATAGGTACGGAGCAATTCAAACTCCTCATTCAGCGCCATCTGTCAGGTTGTCAAAATATTGAGTAGAAGACGAATAATTGTTCACCAAGGAGGAAACTCTTGCTACTCACATGTGGAGTGGGTGTTCCCTGTCTTCTTTGACTTGTACCAAATGGTCTTGCAGTCCTCTTGCAGCCTAAAGTAGCGCTGCTTCTTCCAGGTTCGGGATTTGACCTTTCGCATCACCGTGCCAACCATCATGGACTGGAGGTTGTCGTCCCCCTGGATACCTGCTCTCATTAGAGGTCATGGGTCAAAAGCACACCTGGACCAAACAACTCTCAACACCAATCGAAAGTAGCCTGGTCTAAGATCGGTTTGTGCCCTCCCGGTCTGTGTGCATGTGTGTTTTTGTGGTCAAGTGAAGATCTGGGATTCGTCTATGTCCACAGGACATCAATCTCACTTGATGAAAAACCCATTATACATTCATACACATTATTGTTTTAAAGAATACATAATTTTTATTGTAAATAACCACACATTCAATGCAATACAATCCTTATGGTATGCATCATTAACTGCATCAAAACTCACGCAGGCCACTTCCCGTAGAAGACATTTATGGTTGGTTCAAACTTCTTCCATCTGCTGTCCAACAAAAAAGGTTCACTATAGAATGTCTAGAAGGTGATCAGGAAGAGCAAAGGAATTGTTTCATTACAAGTAGTTCACAGTGCTGTTATGACAATATATAGAATTCATATAGAAACTACAGTAGACTTGTCAGAAGTACATCCATTCTAACTATCACTCCTCAACTGCAGGTGCAGTTTTGGTGGCAACTCTTGGCATCTGTGATGTATAGCTTGTCAAATTTAATTAAATTTTTGAACAGACTGAATGTAAATGGAATTGACCTCAGTACTGTTGAGCACAGACCTTTGAAAGCCCGGGATCAGCAGCCTCTTTGTCCAACCGTAATCATCCTAACTTTGTCCTCCATTCAGCTAACATGCTGATTAAAAGCACAGGCGCTGCTTCTCTGCAATTCGCTGTGTCATGTTTTCGCTAAGTCGGCCTATTCTATGGCTTTGTACTCTTCTTCTTGTTTTGAGAGGTGGAATCCCGAGGACATCAGACAAATATGTTTTAATCTCTGATGTCGTTGGGAATGGCATTTCTTTTATTTGTCATAACAATGACATTCACGTTGATTTTTAAACAATGCATAAAAATAATAATCCAAACCTTTAACTTCTCTCCAGTCTAACTTATTTTAATTGTTTATTCCTCGTGATGGGATATTATTTCATGGGCCATGTGACCAGACTGCAAAGAACTTCATAACTAATGTATGCATTGTGACCGACAAACGTTCAATAAACAATAAATAGCATATTCCTTAAAAACTAGAGTAAATTCTACTCTAAGCTGAATGCCTTATTGTAAATCTGTGTTACTTTGTGTTCAATAACACACACTGAAAAATGCTAGGCATAACGTCTGCTATCTATGCTGTACTATTTGCAGAATGATTAGCAATTTGGTTTCTATCTATGTAACTACTGTATTACACAATATAAGTCAGCAGATATGGTTAAAACAGCAAGTACTGCTAAAATACTAACACCTATTATACACAATTATATGCTAGGTAGAACCCAGAAGACTGTGTATGACAGATAGGGCAGTAGGACAATATACTGTCCAATAAGCTGTCCTTCTTACGTTGTACCTAAGAGTAGCCTTTAGATGTGGTATTCTGAAACCATACCTTCCCTGGTGCCCTATGGCTTAGTTGTAACTATATATATATATATATATATATATATATATATATATATATATATATATATATATATATATATACACACACATTTTGCATATGTATACTCTATACAGTGTGTTACAAACTATCGTCAGACAAAATTTTAGAACTGGGTTCACATAAATAAAATAACAAATGAGCTGAATCCAAAAACAATTAATTAAATGTGAAAAAATATATACATTTTATTCTGCCGTATTTATGCCAGATACTACTCTCACAGGAGTGGGGGGAAAAGGGACTGCAAGAGTTCAAGTTGGAGAGAGGTTAGTTGATGCCTTACCTGCCGGAGGAGCATCTCACCTGGGTCCTGTGGTCGAGGCTGATCTGGAGCTCCAGAGACAGGGAGAATCCCCCGGGGAGCTGGCCCCGTCGTTGGCCCCGTCTGTCAGCCTGTGTCAGCTCGGCATGCCGGTGTGGACAAGTGATACAGGCAGGCAAGGATAGCTGATCCTGAGTTACTAATTATCAACAAGCTCCTCCCCAAATTCCTCTCTGTCCTTCCCTCCTCTTGGTTCGCTCTCAGAATCTGTTTTGGTGTTAAATGGTTTGCCGGTTTTAGTGTGATAACCTGTGAAAATCACATGATATAATACCCATTCCACCGTGTCTGTTGTTACATCAAGTTTCAACTACAAATGTTAGGACATCTTGTATTTTTGGAATGTTTCGAATATACTAAAATTCAAATTCCAATGTGTTATTAACATACTGAAGAATGTGGGTCCATTTTAACCCACCTATTACTATTTAGATAGTTTACTAAAATACAATATGAATGGTTCCGAAAAAAGATCCTCTAAGTATACTGGTCTTTTTGGCTTGGGAAGCTAATCAACCAGGGTCATTATTTTTCAGAGGTTACTAACTCGTCATGTTACCAAAACTATGAAGTGTGCCCATCATTGGGCTACTTCTGTATACAGTTTGAGGATGAACAAATTTGACTGCATTCACATGAAGTGATTTGAGAGGACATTTATAAGAGACATAACAAATAAAACCAAACTTCAGCATTGGGCCAAAGAGAAAGAACTTTGAGCGAACATCATATAAATGACCTAAAGGGAGTTGTCTAACTCATCAAAGATGCAGTAGCATCATACATGACATATCAAGTCAAGGTTTTCATAAGAATGTATTAGCTACCATTCACAATTAGCACTCCTGTGATAATGACTGCATTACACACTCCAAAATAGCCCAATTTAGAGATCCTCCACTGGCCAAATTCACAAGCCGTTTCAGGTCCTGTAAACCTGGCCAACCCTACCTGCTTGCAAGATGGCTCTTAGATGGCTAAAGCCCATGGCAATGAAACATTTAAAGCAAATGAGAATTAAAAGAAGACACGGTCAATAACATGAGTTCAAGCACACACTTCGTCACCAACAAGTAGAACGGGTTTTCTTAAGAGTTGGGATCCAATTCCACAGTTTAGCACTGGGAGAATGAATGTATTTCTTCTTACAGTCCCCCTGTAGACTGTCCCCTACTCCTCCGGTTCCAGAGCATCAATAATACAGTGTAGGTCATCTTGTGGCTCAGGTTTTACACAGACAGGGCGATTGCGGAAAAAGGGGGTCCCTTACTTCCTGTCAACACTGAAACTCACTTCACTAGCCTTCAGCCAGACGCGGTCGCTGCTTTATATGACCTGTCAACATTTTGACCGTTGTTCATTTTTGTACACCAGCCTTTTCATGATGTTTATATCATTAACCCGATCCGCATAGACAAAGTTACTTAACAATGTAACAGAATTACACGTGTTAAACACGTGAGCATGCAACAAACACAATGGGAAGTATACAAAGCAAAATGTTGCATAGGCCAAGGTGTAACATTTTATTGTACAGGCTACTTCAATTTCAGAACACAGTGAAATGAAGACTTCAGATGTCCTTGAGAAAACATAAAACATACATTTGGAGAGAGTGAAGAACACTTTTGGGCAAGCAGGCAGGTTCGCCAACCATAACCCTGAATTCATTTGATAATAAAAAACTAAAAAATAACAAGAAGAGCTGTTAAGACAAGACTTTTCATTCAATACAAACCCTCTTCACAAACTAAGTTCCCCTTTATGCATCTATCACTCAAAGTGGTGAACACTTCTTGTTTCTGGAAGCTGGGTCCTTGCTGGTGGGTATCACTCAGTGCAGTTGTTTGTGAAGTACAATAACCTTGGCAAAATTCCCACGTTTTTTAGAAATCCCGGTAAGAAAATGCCCGGATTTTCTGATTATTGCATCCCGACTCCAGGAAGGTCTCGGAAAACCGGGGAACCTTGGGAAAGTTACCACAATCGTGCAATTCGGGAGATGTGGGGGGGGCTACTGTGTGGGCAGGGGGATGCCTCGTGGGTCTGTGACTTGGCCTTCCTGCAGGTTCTTCACCAGCTGTGTCAGCCAGCGTTTGGTGGTGGTGTCGTCCTTCAGGACCTGGGCAAACGTGGTGTCTTTCAGCTGGTCTGGTAGACATTGACGGAGGGCCTCTCGAGCTCTGGTGTGGGGGCAAAGGTGAAAAAAACAAAGTAATGTTAGTTATGATAGTAAGTAGGCAGCAGTCAGTACAACCCACTGATTTCAATTGTGTAATTTGCCTGGGATATTTTTTTACATTACCATTGTTACTGAAAGTTTAAACATTAGACAAGTCTTAGATCCATCAATGTCAGTAAACCATCACCCCACTTCAACCATTTTAAGAATTCCCAATGCATTTGTCCCCAAAATGTGTTTTTAGTAAAACAAATTGAAAATCTCTTAAACAGTGTCACCGGATGATGAACGCAGACTTTGTGAGACCAAAAAAAACTGGAAGGTCAAAGAGTTGATTCCAATACCTGGAGTTGTCCGAAAGGCGCAGGTAACAACGAACAACGTGTTTTAGAAGACGAGCAGACGGCTCTTTGGAGAGTTGAAGAACCATTTTTCCCTGAAAAAGAAAGCTGTCTAAGATGCAATATTTAAGGCGATCAAAGTCTACCAGGCATTTTTTCCAAAAATATAAAACCTTGAATATTGGTAAGCCTTATACTTACAAGTATCATGGCCACGTGGGAAAAGCGCTCATACGTTTGACAAATGTATGCCAGGCCTGTGTCATCAAGGAGAATTTTCTGTAGTATAAAAGTTGCAACCTATTGGATAAAATAAAAGGCTACTGATCAGACAGGGTTTTAAGAAATATATGCATCTTCATTCTTTGAAGATACACAGAAAAAGAGTGAGAGGAAGCCAAAGAAAAGTACCGTTTTAGAAAGCTCGCTGCCAGACTCCATAATGCGAAGGCATAGTGGAATGATTTCTGTCGTCAACAGAAAATTAATCACTTCCTGCTCATCTGTTTTGACCAAGGCACCTTTAGGACCAACAAGGACACATTAGTCTATTGCAGCCTACATGACCATCGATACAACGGCAAAATAATTTAATGTCTGCATACTTTCAATCAGATGCAACATCAGTCAGGAATTGCTAAGCTCTCTCTCAAGACCACAGCATCCTATTTATGAGACATCAAACATGCGCTGCGGGTAAATCACAATCGACAGATCTACAAGATCTACTTTACCGATGACTCCTAGGCTGGTAAGTCGGAGGTACTCAAATGGCCGTGTTTTGCTGACAGTGTGTAAGAAGGGGTACAGGAACAGGGGAATGTGAGCTGCCAAAAATGCAGATCTGTAAGACAGAGTATGTAAGTTACACGTTTCATTTTATGATGTCAAAGTCTAATACAGTGAAGGTATGCTGATTATTACACACACAATGCAAATCTCCAGGACGAATATTATTTTGTTATCAATCCATATTTTGCATAAACAGAGTGGAGACAGAAAGACAAACATTTAATTAAATTGATAAATTGCTTTAAACTCATTTTCTAATAATTCGACTTCAATGCATTTAATCTAATCAGTTTACAGGTAAGTGACTTCTATTAAGAACCAGGTCAGAAAATCAAATCAGAGTACCGTGTCTCAGGATGTGAGGCTACACACTGCAAAAGTGCTAGGGCGTTGCATACTCTGTTTGACTGGTGAGCGGTCAGGGTTGGAGGGTTTATTGAGGGATAAATGTTGACAATTTCCTGTTCAGGAAACAAAAGGATCGTTACCATCAACATTTAATTTTTCATATCTTAGATTCACAGCGGAGAAAACCCATTTGGTGCAGCCAAGTACACGCACACTAGGGTGACATCCGCAACCTTACCTGTAGGAGAGCAGCTATAGTTCCACAAGAGTGCCATAGCATCGGAGCAAGGTCCGGGACGGACTCGCGCTTTTTACTGAGTTCGAGTAGGGCATTCTCGCGGGTCTCCGGGCTGGACAGCTCGTTGATCCACTGGTAAATCTTTTCCCTATCCACTTGCGCCAGCGCCGTGGTTACAGCCTATTGCAAAGAAAATGTGGACATAAACAGTTTCATTAAAATGCTGCTTGGACTTGTTACTATAGGGTTGACACTATCTTGTCATAATGAGTTAGCTAGCTAAAGTTCGCGTTACTTTGACAGTTATCTTTAACAATATTTGAAATAGGTAATTTCACGGACAGATGAAAGATATAACGTTAACTTTCCCCGTACCATTGTTAGATAGTTAACAAAATGTAGGTATTATTCACAGTTCCCAAAATACAGGGCTTCCAGCATCTCTTTAAGATGCACAGACCGTAGCCATAGTAAGAACAAATATGTTCAGAGGGCAGATAGTCCACCGGATGTAAAATTCCGAAGTATCAAGTCGTAATTTCCATTTTCCGCAGGGAGAGACAGACAATTTGCAAGGCTGGGGAAGCCTATGGAGTGAGATTACCTGTGTCGAAAATTAGCCGTTTTCTTAGCGATGTACTATACATGTAACGTCTGATCCCGACAGTTGTACATTACATAAGTAAAATTATGTTAAAACCACAGTGAATATTGTTTTTCTCTCTGTATAACCATTTGCCAGTTATTCTAAAAAGGGTGTTGTATAGACGGCGTGTACAGTTATTGCACACGCACACATTGCATAATAAACTACTCACAGAATAACGAGACCGCGCCAATATTGCCCAATTGGATCTCGTTAACTCGTACTTGATTCGTCCCTCCGCCTTTCCTCGGTTCTGCCCACTTGGCTTCACTAGCCTCCCTTTGGAAACGATAGCTAGTGAGCTATCTTGATTTAGTTCTCAACATCTTTGGTTGAAATTTAGCTTTAGCATGACTAGCTAGCAACTAGCTAACACGTACTGACCGATAGCCCTGTTGGCATTGTGGGCATGCTAACCAGCTAACTGTAGTTAGGAGAAAAATGCATGTACTTACTGCTCCTGTAGCCAGCATTCTCTGCAGCGCCTGTATATGGTTGCCCGGGGCAGATATATACCTATTTTAGACAACTGTATAATGTTTTCGTAAAAAATTAAAATATGATCTGTTGTGAGAACAGACAACAAAGCTCGCGAGAGCTCAGCTGCGCCTGACCTTTCAAATGGCGTTAATGCTCGGAGTTATTTTCCGGTATTTCCGCAGTTTTTTTCAACTATGAAGGCATTTGTTGTTTCCTGTTAGATTTTTCCTTTTCCATTGGGATTGTGGGACTCGGTTCTGGCTGAATGGACTTGGAAAAGATTAGGTAGAATATTCCTTCTGAAAACTGTTCTTTAGTTGTTTGATGATCCAACATTTTTTTAAATTAATCGACACTAAATAATACACACATAATTAAGATGTTCAACAAATCATTGCATTCAGTATTTTCAGAGGTTTATTTAAATATATAGTGTGTCATACTGAAAACTGTGGAGTGTAAGGACAGTAATGATACTTGTCTCAAGCTTTTCAATTGTATTTAAATGTGAAACAAATTCTGAATTTATAGAAGTCAGATTTCTTTTTACAACTTCTGAATTTGTTTCCTCAAATGTTATATTATTCTTTATTTTGGGGGGATAATCAGGGATAATCAAATCAAAACCATTTGTAAATTCTGGTAATTTAGGTGTATGTGGATTCGTTTGCCTCTGCTGGGTATAATGAGGGCATTTGATTTCTTTTTAGGTGCATTTTCAAAAGGGATCATTAGAAATACGGTATTCATCCACTAGGGGGCCCATTCTTAACCATGTGTACTGTATGTGTATTTTTGTCTTTGAATACGTTTTTAATAAGAGCGACTTACAGTAGTGACAGCAAACACATTCATCTTTTTTGTTGCTATCTCTGCCTTGATCTACCAACTGAGCAACATGAGACCAGTAGTATTCCTAAACATTGAGAAAAACCTGTGCTACATTAATAATACCAAATATGTAAACTTTGGTTTTGTTAAATCTCATTGCAATCTGTGGTTGGAGTACACAACACATCCAAAATGTGTCTCAAGACTGTAGGACAAGCAGGGCGGAGTTTTCACAGCACCAATAAGATCGGCTGTGGAGTTCCAACAAGCAGCTCAGACCATTCAGATTCCCTCTGTAACATTACACATTAACAAGTCTGGCCAACTATTTGTTTATTTTGATGGCAGGGGGAGGAGGTGCATTGTGAGGCATCCGTACATGGGTGTTCACCAGTTGGCTGGAACATAGTCCCTGGCCAAAAATATGTTTGTCAGGCCTTGATTCGGTTGATTTATTTTCAGGGTGTATGAACATGAAAGAATTAGGCCACAACATGTATACAATGTATACAAATAGGAAGTGGACATTTGACTTGCCATTGTGGATAATAAAAATCAGAGTAAGGCTGTGTCCCTGGATGATTGTTGAACTTATTATCTCTGATGCATTGAATAATATACATATTCTCAGTGTTTAGTAAAGCTGTGTGAAAGCTGAGGTAAGAGTCCAAATTTGAGACCACCAACTAGCTGTATGCCTTGATTGATCATAATGAATTCCTTCATGTCAGCAGACCCATTATTTAACTAACTGGGGTAGTGGAGGACAGATTAAAGTAAACACTGTTTACCCAATGTTATTTAATTCTGGCTCAACGATTTACCCAGATTTTGCATGAAAATGCATTGAAAGAGTATGGAGTGTTTGTTTTTACACCACAGAGTTTACCCACAATTATTTGGTTTTTACCACTATACTACAGTCACTTGTGAAGGATAATGGATTAATGTGAGGCTGGCCCCATCTGGACCAGGTCCAGATAATTATTAGACTAGTCCTGCCTGGGAATCATTGCCAGCTGACCTAGATTAGGCAAAAGCAGCAAGTTAATGATTCAACCAGAGTTGCAGGAGGGCAGACCGCTGCTGAAAAGTCCCATTTAGAGAAGAGGAACCAGACTTGATGTTAATAGCACACTGCTGCCTTAAACTGGTCCTGATCCTTGAGTCGTTGACCACCCTGTGATTTGCTTGGATCATGGCAAAACTGGTGGAATGTGTGCCTAACTTCTCTGAAGGTCGGAATAAGGAGGTAAGTGGCCTTTTCGGAATGGATAACTCGTTGGCACTGCAGCAGGAAGCTTCTAGATATGTCAGTATAATTGAAGACCTATATTATATGTCATCTAGGACTTTTTTCTGCTTGACAATATAAGGTTCTAGTTTACCAAAAACAGTCGACTTTCCTGAGATTGTGCTGGAGAGCAAACCAATAAAACTATTGCGCTGTACGGTTCACGTACATTTGTGAAAATGGTCGTTTCGATTCATTTAATGGAAAAGCTTCCGTTCTAGGTGATCGACGCCATTGGGGCCGCGATCTCCGCTACAGAGGGATGCAGCCTACTGGACGTGGACCCTGGGTCCTCCACCAACCGTACGGTCTACACCTTTGTGGGCTCACCTCAGGCCGTGGTGGAGGGAGCGCTAAACGCAGCACGCGTTGCCTTCCCACTCATTGACATGACCAAACACTCAGGTCGGAGACACACACACACACACACACACACACTGTGCTGTTCCCTCTCACGTGACTCAGTCAAACAGCTGAGGTCGAAGGCCACTGTTCAGATACACCCCCACAATCCCCTGTCCCATAAGTTTATATTTATGGGACGGATAACTACCGTTGCTAGGTTAGGTCTGTTCATAGGTTTTATGTGTGTTTCTTATAGGGGAGCATCCTCGGATGGGTGCTATGGACGTGTGTCCATTCATCCCCGTCCAGAACGTCACTATGGAAGACTGCGTCAGCTGCGCCAATGTTTTCGCACAAAGGTTAACGGACGCACTGCACGTTCCTGGTTTGTTCTCCCACTTCGACCTATTGACCTAGAGTCTACACACTGGCCATTTCCTTGACCGGGGCATTGGGCCAGCTTGTGTCCATTTCCACATCTGATGTTGCGCTCAACAATGCAGACAACGGTAAATAGATCACGTTGTCGTTTCTCCACAGTGTATCTTTATGGAGAAGCAGCCAGAAAGGACAGCAGGAAATCTCTCCCTTCAGTTCGAGCAGGAGAGTATGAGGGCTTGTCTGAGAAAGTGAGTGAAGCCCCTAATTTCCCCATATGCAGCATGTATATACTATATCTAATTTCCCAACATTACCAGTGCCAGCATGTGGGCTGTGACAATCTCACACTGATTAGATATTGTGTGAATGTCTCCCTGTTGTCCTCAGTTGAAGAGGCCAGAGTGGGCTCCTGACTATGGCCCTGACACTTTTGTGCCTTCCTGGGGAGCCACGGTAACAGGTGCTCGCAAGTTCCTGGTTGCTTACAACATAAATCTCCTCAGCACCAAGGAACAAGCCCATCGGATTGCACTGGATATCAGGGAACAGGGCAGAAGCAAAGATCAGGTATGACTATGCCTCGTTTGAGAATCCTTCAAATGTTTTACAACAAAGAACACAATATCCCATCTGGATAAATACAGCAGTTTGACAACTACCTCTGTTATTCGCCTGTGTCCTGTTTACTTAAAAAGAGGGGAAAACTGTGTATTTGTACTGTAGCCAGGTCTGCTGAAGAAGGTGCAGGGAATGGGCTGGTACCTGGAAGAAGCCAACATCGCCCAGGTGTCCACCAACATCCTGGATTACGAGCTGACACCCGTCCACACTGTTTATGAGGAGGTCTGTCGAGCCGCCAAGGTAAGAGAGAGGACGACGGCAACAGCAACGGTCAAGCACTATCATAGTGCCCTCACAGGGTCTTCAAAACAGATCTGGACCAACTATCTCAATTGAATTCCAACGCGTTCAAACTCCTGACACATTTCCCTCGCGACTCTGCTATACAGGACCTGGACCTACCAGTGGTGGGCTCTCAGATCGTGGGCTTGATGCCGCTCAAAGCTGTACTGGACAGCGCCGACTTCTACATCCAGAGAGACAGGCTCTTCATTCTGGAGGAGGAGCACAAAGTCCGACTGGTGAGCATAGGATAGGGTGGTAAATAGTAACTTGTGTCGCCTTCAAAAACGAGCACCTCGAGGTAAATAAATGATCGAGTTTAGATCTTCCCTTTCTCTCTCGCCCTCTTCTCCCCACTCCCTCTCTTGTGCTCTTTCTTCAGGTCATCAGTCGAATCGGGCTGGATTCGCTGGGGCCTTTCAACCCCAAAGAGAGAATAATAGAGTGAGTCCATATCTCGGCTCAACGCGGTATGCTTTTATGTGATGCGCTGAGTATGGTTTAGACTGATGGGCTTGTGGCTGTGTAGGTACATGGTGGACAAGACAGAGGAGGGCAAGGGTCTGGTGTCTCTGTCCCTGCAGCAGTTTGTCCGCAGCGTGGGAGCTAGAACCGCTGCCCCGGGTGGAGGGTCTGTCTCTGCTGCCATCGCTGCTATGGTAACATAGGGACATACCACATACAGCATGGGGGGGACGTGGTACATGCCCAATAAACACAGATTTTTTTTTTTTTAAACGGATGCATAATCCATGGCTTTCAGCCAATCAGCGTTCAAAGTTAGCACTGACTTTGTGTTCCAGGGAGCTGCTCTTGGAGCAATGGTTGGTCAGATGACCTATGGGAAGAGGCAGTTTGACAGTTTGGATAGTGTCATGAGAAGACTCATTCCTCCCTTCCATCAGGCCATGAATGAACTGCTGGTCATGGTGGACAAAGACTCCAACGCTTTCAACCAATACATGGTGAGACTGGAAAATATGTTTTTTCCAGTAATTCACAAGGGATATTTTGTTTTGATACCAGATAATGACCTGAAGTGATGCCTTGATGTGCCTGCCATTTAGCTAAGCTGGGAGTTTTACTAATAATATAATGCCAATATTTTCTGTTGATAAAGTTCTGGTGAACAATAGGTGTTAAGTGTTTTACAGACCAAGTCTGACTGTTGGTTGGTTTCTGGATGCAGTCAGTGCAGTTAATTCTGTTTCCGTTTCAGGCTGCATTGAAGATGCCAAAAAACACGACACAGGAAGTTAAAAGGTGATTGCAATGTCATTAAAATAGTTCTGTTGCCTGTCATCAAACATCAGCCAGTTGTATCTGGGAAACATCCTGATATCTTCTTGTTACCTGTAGAGAAGATGTTCCTAGAACAGATTTACTGTCTGCCTTATCTAATCTCTCATTATGTCACCAGGTAATAACTCATTAGTGTGAATCATGTTATTTATTGTATTGTTTACATGCTTCAAATCTGTCTGATTTCTTTACTCTATATGTTCTGCCTTGGTCCCTTCTTCCTTACCTGGCATCTAACTTGTATCTAACCCCACTGCCTATCCGCGTCGCTCCTCCAGGAGAGAGGCTGCCATGCAGGAGGGCCTGAAGCAGGCTGTGGGCGTCCCTCTGTCTCTGGCTGAACGAGTCAACCTACTGTGGCCCAGTCTAAAGGAAATGGTGCTCTACGGAAACGCGGCCTGCAAATCTGACCTCCAGGTACAGTGTCAGGTGACACTGAAACCATAAACTGAGTACCGCTCCATGTTCTTTGTGCCGCTTGTGTAACTGAGCGACTTCCATCCAGTTGTGCCAGCTCCTTGTCCACACATTCCAGCTGCCAGCCCATTGGCATACTGTCAAGCAGTGCTCCATAACATCCCGCCACTCATAGGTGTCAAGTTATTAACAGCTAAATGTGGACCGACGGTTACCTCAGGGGTATGAGGTGTTGTGCTGGAAACAATGTCTTCCTGTCATGGTTCTCTGTGGTGCTGTTACAGGTAGCAGCCAAAGCCCTGGAAACAGCAGTGTTTGGAGCCTACTACAACATTGTGATCAACCTAAAGGATATTACTGATGAGTCCTTCAAAGTGACAGTAAGTTGCAGTGTAGTTTATAGATCTGACTATAAGCTAGTTACATATTATTTCGCCAAGACTACTATAAAATGAATCAAGCAAAACAAGGTTTTATTTGGGTAATAGCCAATGCTTTATTACATTGTTATAAGTGCAGGTATTCCAGATACACATTTGTGTTTTGCAGACTCAACAGAGAGCTTCAGCGCTGCTTATTGAGGCCAGGGAAAGTGCTAATGCGGTCTCGGACGAGGCAGAGAGACGAGGATGACGTTACCCCTCTAATTTAGGGTTACCCGCAGACCCACATTAATAGTTGTATTGTGTTTTCTGGGGACAAACATACTAACAAGTGTTTCTCAGAGGGTGGAATGTGACATAATACTACCTGTTGTGGGAGCTAGAACATGTTTAGACTTTCAAGCCCTTATACTTGGGTAACATTCACTGACTACAGTTCTTCATTTAGTGACAGTTATGGCAATTTTGCATGTTTTTATGGCAATTGTGCAATTTCTGAACAACTTCATTGAGATCTTTGGGCCTGGCAAATTGACTACTGACTTGGACAAGTGCTTTTGAGGAAGCATGGGACCCAAAACAGTCCATCACCATTTCTTCTATAGCAATGTACAAACAATAAACTGGGTTAAAATAATTCAGTCAACTTGTGATTTGTCAACTAATCCGCAATGGTGACCTTTGCTTGGTTAGAAATTCTCTTAAATTCTTGAATAATGTACTGCCTAGTAGCATACACCAAGCCAGCCACTGCTACACTGGTGGATGTTTCCTGATTCATATAGAAGAGTACTACAAGATTTCTTGCTTTCTCTTCCAAATTTTAAGCTACAGTCTTCTTATTTAGTTCTGAACAAAAAATAATGTGTGGCATTTCAGTTTTTTGTTATGTTTGTTTAAATTGCTGTGAAATTGTTTTCTTTTAAAAATGTTTTAACTATTCTTTTGATTGCCTCTAATGGAATGAAATACAGGTAGATGATGTAGGAGTCACTTTTGTGCCAGTTTGTATTACAGCCTTTCTGGTCCAATCAAACTGGATACAAACCAAGTTTGTATATCCTGCTGCTTGTCTGAAACAGCCAGAACAAATATTTATTGTCATATTAGAAGGGTGCAGCTAAAGGCTGCCTTCTGATGTGTCTAAGAATAACTCTTAGTTATGATATTTAAGCTAAACCACACTGGGCCTTACCACTTTATTATACAACTTAGTCTGGACCTGGGTGTGAATTAGAATGAACCAAAAATATTCTGCAATGTAGAAACATTGAATAAAAATACAGTTGTGCTCAAAAGTATGTATGTCCCATTTGTAAAGAAAACATATTCAACTGCAGGTCATAACAGAATGACGGAATCATAAAACAAAACATGGCAAAAAAGAAACCCCTGACCCCTGTTTAGGAAATCAATTTTATGTTTACCTGACTACTATTTAAGGAAAAAAACACTAAGCTAAGGAACCTCTTCATATTGTCAATTTAAAATGCTACACCCATGACCCACAGTTATAAGATGGGTGACTCTGGTTCTAAAGACCACAAAGGCCAGGTTTCAAATGCAGAGAAAACAACCTTATTGACAGAAGCTGATCCTGAAGAACAGAAACAAAAGTTACCCTGACAGAACTGGCAAACTATTCGTTAACAAGCACCCAACTGCGGATTTGACATCCACCAGAAGGGCCTAACATTAGACTGGAAGGATTTTTTCTTTGAATAGTTGTTTTTATTTGTAAGAAAGAAGAAAATATATTACACCATTTATTCATTTCACATATGTGCAAGGTGTTTGTTTTCAACTAATAAATGGATGAATGGGGACCTCTGTTCATGCCAATTGTTCAGGGACATAAGTATTTACAATCTCTCCCCTTTTGCCTAATGGTTGGAAGTACAACTTCATTAAAACAAATTACAAGTATAATTACATTTACTTGGCAAATAAATGTGATTCCAGTGTTAAAGGCAACTTACTGGCTATTATCTACAAGACTACATTAAATTAAGAAATCTCCTGTGTTATTATTGTTTTTATTGGGTCAAATTACTTGTTTCACCAGAGCCTGTTGCAAAATATTTTGCGAAATATGTATTGCTTTCTTTTGTAATTCAAATATACACAACATGCTTTAGCTGTGTTGCAAATGAGAAAAGTATTTACCAAAGAGTAAAGACTAAATGTTAGATATGTCCCCACTTGATCTCCTGCATATGGGACGGATACATTTCTAAGTCTCCATATACTCAATACACTAATGTGAAAACATGGACCGGTTACAAAGTATATACTATCACAGTAGGAGTTGTAGAGTGAGTATAACATGACATCAATATATTTCCACAGTCATTTTAAAACGGACTGTACAAAGCAAATGGAATCGTGATTAATTCAAAGAGAATTAAAGATGGAATAAATGGTGTTATCTGTTCAAGCAATTCAAATAATTTCCTCATGAACTTAATCACATATATGCAATATTGTTCCATGGAGCAATTTTGTTTATAATTAGTAATTAAGTGCTTTTAAGCTTTTTGAAAGATCGGGTCCTGGCAGCCTGGTTCAGAGAGAGGAGTCCAAGACAGGAGTCATCTACAGAAATGATAGAAATTCAACATCAGGGGTAAGGAGGTGAAAACAAATCCCATAATGTAATTTATTCAAATCAAGGGGATTGAAGCATCTAGTGGCTATCTGAATTACTTAACCCCTTGGACCTTTCTACATTGTATTGTGTTATAACACCCGAATGGATTCAATTCATTTTTGATCAACACAAACAACAAAGTCAGGGGAAATAAAAACCTTCAAATCATTTGAAATCAATTACAAATACAGAACAGATACTAATTGATTGCAAAAGTATGCAACACCTTTTGTAAATATTTGGTAGAAGCAATAATGGCAAAATTACAGCCATGAAGTGAGGGCGACAAACATAGTGAGGGTTGAGATCAGATTCACCGGCAAACATTCTGGCAAACTCAGCAAAGACTCAGCAAAGACTCAGCAAAGACTCAGCAAAGACTCAGCAAAGACTTGCTGAGTTCTCTTTTTGCCACTACCCCATGAAGACCACTTTGGTGAAGTAGCTGAGGTATGGTTGCGACCTTCTTGTCCAGATAATCCGTTTCTGAGGACGGGCTGTTCTAGACAGATTCACAGTTGTGCCATGTCCTCTTCATTTGTTAATGCACTTTTCTGTGCTCTGGGGAATGTTCACTGCATTGGCAATGTCCTTCTATCCTACCCCTGATTGGTGCCTTTGAAGAACCTTATTCAGGGTTTTGGTAGGTACTGTACAAACCATATGTGGGACCTCCCAGAGACAGGTGTATTTAACCTGAGATCATGTGATCAGGTGGACTCCATTCAACTAACCATTCAAGAATTTTAAACACAGCTGATTGCACCACAACCCAATCGGGTATCACAGAAGACAGGGCGGGATGAATACATTTGCAATAAATTACTTTCTGTTTTATATTTCTAATAAACAAAAACTCCCTTTGAGATCATGGACTTATTTGTGTTAATCAGTGGCAATGGCTTACTCAAGATGCTTCCTCCATTCTGCTATAATGTCATACCAGTGTGTAGAACGTGTGTACTGGCTAGGAAATGTGTCACATCAACATGCATGCGCCTCACGCTGTCAATCGTAACATGCACATACTACTGGAGGTTACCAGGCGTGTTGTGCCGGGGTCCGGGTCTGTGCTCCTCAGCTAAAATAACACCCACGGTCTGCTTTACCAACAGCTATGCATGCGGTTGCTAATGCAAAGGAAACAGCAGCGTCTACTGTACCTTAAAGTCTTCCGGTATCAAATCAGCGAGATCATACGCCTGAGGCAATCAGTGTCAGGAAAAGAACAACAATGGACAGAAACGATTGCAATTGACATGAGAGTATTTAACGCCACATGTTTGCAAATCATTTCATTGTTTGGCACTGGACTGAACAATGCGTTTTCACTTTGTGGTTGTGCCGGCCCGGCTGGGAAGTCGAACTTACCACGGCATCCAAATCCTTAGGGCTTTGATTCCAACACTGGTCCAACACCGGACCAACACTCCTTGTCAGCTCGCCAAAAACATCTGGCGACATCGGCATCATGTTGTCCTGCAGTCTAGACGGGTGACTGAAAACATATCGTAAAGAGAAGTCCACTATATCACACTATCAACCATCATCAAAACAACCATTGCAAACAAAGTCTATGACGAGAGAGTGTCTTTGTGTTTACCCCTATGTAATGAATAAATTAATAATGAGTATTTTGCTCACTACCCGTGCCTGTCGAAGTTCATCTGTTTCCTGGCAACCCAATGGTGGAACAAGGTTCCTAATGGACGAGTGTATAATGTAGACTTACACTTCTGACACTGATATGAGTTCTGTCTTCATGTATCCTCGGCTGGCTGGACTCTCTACATCCATGGGCTCTGACACTGACAGGAAAATAGCAGACCAGGGGTGTTAGAGACCAAAATCTTTTTGCGATCTACACAGCCGCCTCTAAAGGCCGTTCAATGCTATCAAGCACAAATCAACTGACTGAGACATTTAGGTGTGGAAACAATCCAATTATCTGCCAAGAAGTATCTTGGACCTTAAAATAAACGTAACAATACTTTTACTACAGGGGTTAATGGCAGAGAAATAAAATCGAGTAAGATAGTGAGTACACACCCCTTAAAAGTTGTCTTCTTTCTTTGGTTCTTTGCATATTTTGGACATATGGATATGTAATCTACGCTTCAACACTGTTTACAGATGAAGGTAACCAGAGTTAGAAAATGACACAAAGATTTTACTATGCTATCATTTATTCATAAAGAATATACAGAAATGGAATACACTACACCCCAAGCTTCCACAGCTGGTGTTGAACGCTTTGGCTGAAATTACTTCATGTAGACTTCACATTCATTTGCAACAGAATTTTGGCCCACTCTTACGGTACTGCTTCAACTGGGTCATGTTCAAAGGCTTTCTTGCATTCACGGCCCACTTGTAGTCTCCACACAGCATTTCTACAGGATTGAGATCTGGACTTTGGCCCGGCAAATCCATAACCCCCATTTCTTCATTTTGAGAATTTCTGTTGTAGCTTCACTTGTGTCTTTTGGATCTTGATACAAAATTGTTACAAAATTCCTGTTCAATTCAACTTTACATTTTTGTCTAATCCTTTGCAACCATTCTGGGGCATGTGATTCATATTTAAGCCATTTCATGTGACAGTAAAGATTGTGGGATACTAGCTTTGCCCACACAAGAGAATTGCATTTCTGTTTATTTTAACTGCGCTAATGGTTTCAAAGATTTTTTTCCATGATTTCTTGAATTGGGATGCTTTAATCAGTGAATCTGTTTACTGATAAAAGCAGTTAGCTCAAATATCCATGTGTCCAAATACGTTAAAAAAAGATCAATCAACTTTCCAAGGGCGTACTTACTTTTACACAACTGTTAATGATGGACAACAGACTTTGATTGAAGTCGGTTGTCCTCCTCCCAGAACATTAGAAACAAAGCAGCTGCTTACCCTCCGCGGGCCTGGCGTAGTACTTCCCAAAGGCCTTGTCCTTGGGGATGTCTGGGTAGAGGAACCGGAGTGGGTTCTCCGGGATGTTCTCGGCTGCCATAACCTTGTAGGTGCGGATTATGTCAGGCAGAGAGACGGCAGTCAGCTCCTTTTTGGTGTATGGTTCCACAGCATGGAAAACGGCCTTGTCTGTGGAAGCACCCAAACACTCCATATGTCAAGCGTTTAAATGTGAATGGCTACAGAACCGCTGTGCTTGTGTGATAATCACCATATAAGTCATGTTCCACCCAGGTGAATGTGATCGCTCCCTCTCTGCTACTCTCACTGAAACGCAGCAGAAACGTGCCTGGACACTTCCCAGTCAACATGGCCTTCTCCCTCTCCTTACTCACAAAGCCTAGGATGCAACTGTGAAGCAGGGGGAAATACATAACCAACAGCATATATTACTACATTCATTAGCATTTATTCGACATGGGAAATCTACAATCCCGCCAAGGTGCCAGCCAGTTGAGCTTCTGCTCAGCTGTACGCGACACATTCGCCGCAGTGGGATTCAGGTAGAATGCTGCTAGCTGCTCATCAGCTGCTAGCGAAGTAGCTCACCCATCGTTCCAAAGGGAGAGCAGGTGTCGCTTAATAAGGTCCAGAATGGCTTCGATCCACAGCCAGAAGGGAAAACTCTTCTCACTGAGACTCTACAGTAGACAGAAAGGAAACGTGATGAGTCTCTGGACAGACAAGACGTCCAGGACTTTTGTAAGAATCTGAGTAGTGGATTCACTGCCTACCTTACAGAACTTGGTCCAGGGGATTAGGCCTTCTGGTTTCCTCTGTGCCTTATGGCCTGTTCAAAAAAACGTTGCCAAAGGTACCTAATCATCCACATGAACTTTTTTAAATCAACCAGCAGACTTAGTGGACATATGCCAATACTATCAACACCAGATCCCTCGTCGCCTCACCTAGCAGTTTGTCAGCCAACATTCCCAACTGTTCCTCGTTGAGTCCCCTCTTAGTGACAGATGAGAACTGCCAGCTCAGAACCTCTGACAACTGACCCCAGGTGGCTGCAGGAGGACTAAGGAAGAACTTCAAATTCTGGCATGGACCAGGGAGAGAGAACGGTGAGTTTGTCTACTGTCCATACTATATCTGATTTAGAAAGGAGTAATGGATGGGCCGACCGAACTTGTCTCTGGGATCTGTCTCAGTGCAAATTGCTGGTGTAAAAAACATTCATATGAAATGAATCTGCTGTAATTTACCTTGGGCTCAGTGGTCAGCATGTTGTACCACAGGATAGAGGCCCAGCCACTGGGCAGCTGGCTGACATTGGAGATAACCACGACCGGTAGGGAGATGGTCTAAGAAATCAATACAAGTCAAGCATGCTGTTAACATTTCCAGAAAATTGTAGTGTTGACCTGATTCTCTGTATATTTCAGCCCACTCACCTCTAGCTTGATGTCCAGGCCTGACTGGTTGAGCTCAGACTCGAAGCAGAGGGTGTGCAACTCCTCAGTCACAATAAGAGGCCCCTGTAAAAATATGAACACAGTAAAACATAAGAACATTGCTGTTTGCTGTTTTTCTGCAGGGACCTACTTCTTTCCCCTCTCAAATTTCTAATGACACCACCTGAAGAATCTGAACATTTTCTATTTTTACATAAACATACAAACTTTAATTAATTAAACTTAAATCTCTTATGCAAAAGGAAAATAAACCAATCACTGTCTTTTCAATGAAATGAAAATGTTATTACATTGTCTGATTACTTACAATATATTATTCTGCAGCCCAATGCTGTAATTAATACCAATTAAACCTTCTGGAATTGAATGCAGCTGAGTATATTATAGACCAGTTATAGCTAGCAGGCCTCTTACCTCGTTCGTCCTGTTTCCAGCCACTTTCTGTTCTTTCAGTTGCTGTTTTGAGATCAGACAATAAACTGTTAGGAGTGATAACATCAAAGGTCCAAAAGGATAATCAGGGCCAATGACTCATATTTAGAGGCCGATATGCTTTTTAAATGGCTTACCAAATGGCGAAACTCTGCAGCCAAACTTCCATTGGACTCTTCCATATTCATAACTTTTGTGTTGGTACCCAACAAGTTGAATTTACGAAAACCTTTTTTTTCTGTAACGTCTCTGAGGAGAAAATTAAATGTGAATTGACATAAGCTTGTTTTGCGTCGTACATGCAGGAGCGGGACATGACAACTCACCACAATATCTGTCCACAATCAGCTACTTACTTGTCAAACAAAGCTTTGACTTTGAGTTGATAGTTGAATTCCTGGAGCTTCACAAGGAATCTGAAAGAGTGAACATCCAAACTCCAAACTCAACAAGGCCGGAACAGATCTACAGTAACTCCACATTAACTAATCTAGAGATGAATGGTGCTGTTGTTTAAGTGCTTACCGGAGCTTGACAGTGAACTGAACCTGTGTCTTCAGCACCAAGGGTCTCTGTGGGTGTGTGGGCATACAAGGCTGTCTCTCTACCACCAAGGAACTGAGAAAGGCCATACAAACACACGTTATAGATGCATTTAATTAATAATGTACAAGAACTAATGAATACATTCATGTTGAAAGTAAATAAAGCCCCGGTTAAGTTGTCTTTTTTCCTTTTAAACATTTTTGGACAAATAAATAGCGGGGCTAAATTTAGAACAGATTAACTGATAAAAGTCAGGCATTTTACAAAATCACACAAAAAAATACAACCTTTTACCAACCTTTATCAGATAAAATGGCTTCATTAGAGTGTAACTTGGGAGGGTTAAAAACACAAAGATTAGAAGCTTGTTCTGGTTTGGTCTTAACCATTTGGGTGTGTGGTATCAAATCATGCCAAGATCAAGACCTACCTAAGGCCCTCAGAAGAAAAATTACTGATGTCCATGAGTCTGGGAGGGTTACAATGCCATTACGAGCAACATAAAGTGCATCATTCCACTATCATACAGATCATCTGAACATTTTTAAATTACAGACTGGCTTCCTAAAACAGGCAATCCCACCAAATTCAGGCCATCTGAAACTTGCTCACTGAAGTATCTAAAAACCAAATTGAAATATCAAGGGATCTAGAGACCTCTTGTCATAAGCACTGTCAAAGTGGATGATTCCACTGCCAGAGAAAATGCATAAACCTGGCCTATATGGGACGTCATGAAAGAAAACGTCTCGGCTCTCAAAGATTATATCAAGACATTTGACCGAAATGGCAAAAACAAAACCATGCCTTTGAACAGAAAGACCTCATACCAACAGTAGAGCATGGGGGCTGTGGTTTTATGGTTTGATTCTGCATTGATGCCTCGGGGCCTGGCAAACAGGCCATCATTAACTCAATCATTATTCCTATTGCACCAGAGATTTCAGAGTGTATTGTATTTTCTGCAATATAAAATTGCATTTCTGTTGCTTTTGTATGAAATATTAAATAAATATTTTCAAAGTACTCTTTCAGTGTGACATGATAAATTAGGCAACCTTTGTCTGTCAACAGTGCTGAAATGAAGATTACATATCTATACGCCCCCTGGAAAGTTGTCTATTACAAGAAAAGACAACATTTAAGAGAGCGTACTTACTTCTTCACATGACGGTATACCATCTGCAAAAACACAGACAACATTGACATTGAAACCCAAGCATGGTGTCACTCACTGCTCCAGAAGGTTCCGGAAAAGTGTCAGTGCCCGCCCCTCCAGGAAGCTTTTCTTCAGTCCGATTGGGTCATTTTCATATGTATACTTCTGCTCTAGTTCTTGGAGTTTCTTCAGCTGCTGCCTCACCTGCTGAAGGTTCTCAGCCACCACGGTGAACCTACAGGAAAAGAAGATCAGCATTCATTTCTTTAAGTTGATCATCATACAGATTCCCAAAACAATGATCTAGTTTCCTGACCAGTTCTGCAATTGGTCCAGACAGGCATTGGGTGGCCCTCCGATACAGGAGCTCTGTTGCCTTTTCTTCCACTCAGGTAGTTCCTCTGAAATCAGGTCTGACTGGATTGACTCAGACATGTTAAGCACATCTGCCAACTGGGCCACCACTTCCTGTTTTGGACAAGAAGTAAAAAACATGAACATAAATAACAAAACAGTTTTATCCACTACAAAATTGGAGTAGTGTAAACCAATGTTTCCTCTAAACTACACACAAATTCGCCCGTGCAGCTTCTCTAGGTCTGATGTGCACAGAAATGCCAGTCGACAAAGACCATTAAGTTTCTGTTATAGCTGGAATTTGTCATATCAATTTGCATTATATAATAGACCAACATTATTCATCAAAACAACTAAGCAACAGAGCCCTTTTAAATGCAACAAACCATAATAATTCATTTCGTTGTTGGCACAGCAAGAGTGCGTCAATATAAACGGGTCTGTTTTGAATCCCACACAGACTTGTGCACCATAGTCAGAGCTACAGCAGACCTAGATGCAAACTATGTCATTTGCCACATGGGAAATCTCGCGTCCTGAATTGTGTGTTTAAAGTAGCACAAGCACAAATATATACATTTCGCTCCAGTGTTTGTTAAACAAAATTCAAATGAATGTCCTATTGAAAATATGTGTGCACAAGTTCTACAATTGGGATCATACCAAGTCCTGGTCAAACAACAATTCAACACTTTAGTATTTGCTCCACTGGTTTTGTTTCAGGGGCAATCTTACACTATTTGGCCAAAAGTATGTGGACACTGCTACTAATTATTCAGTTCAAGTTTTTCAGCCACCCATTGCTCACAGGTACCTAAAATCCAGCACATAGGATGAAATCTCCATAGACAAACAATGGCTATACAGTGGGTTGCACTGAAGAGCTCAGTGAGATTAAATGTCGCACTCTCATAGGACGCCACCTTTGACACAAGTTAGTTAATGAAATGTTTGCCCTATAAGGTCTGCCCCAGTTAACTGTAAGTGCTATAATTGTGAAGTGGAAGTATCTCAGAGAAACAACAGCCCAGTCATGAAGTGGAAGGCCACACAAACTACGAGTGGGATGCCTGAGTGCTGAAACGTTTAGCATGGGAAAATAGCCAACCATCTGTTGCATCACGCACCACCGAGTTCCACAGCTTAGTTCCAGTGAAGGGTCAACTAAATGCTACAGGATAGAAAAACGTTTTAGAGAAGTGGGTGCTTCTAACTGTGTGGCAACAGTTTGTGTGAGGGCCTTTCATGCTTTAGATGAATTGGGACGGCAATTGCAAGCCAGGCCTTCTCGTCCAACATCAGTGCCTCACCTCACAAACGCTCTTTTGGCAGAAAGGGATCAAATTCCCGCAGAGACACTCCAATGTCTTGGGAGTGTCTCCAAAGCCTTCCCCGAAGAGTGGCGGCTGTTATAGCTGCAAGGGGGGGGGGCAAGTCTATTTTAATATACAGTTGTGCTCATATGTTTGCATACCCTGGCAGAAATTTTACAATTTTGGCATTGATTTAGAAAATGACCAATAATGCAAAAAAACTAATGATAAGTGATCATATAAAGCAATGTATTATTACACAGTTGTTTAGCTTCTTTTTAAATGATAATGATAACAGAAATCACCCAAATGGCCCTGATCAAAGGTTTACATAAGCTTGAACATCTGACCTTGTTACAGACACACAATCTGACACACACAGGTTAAAATGACAATTAAAGGTTCATTTCCCACACCTGTGGCTTTTAAATTTCAATTAGTGTCTGTGTGTAAACAGTCAATGAGTTAGCTCTCACGTGAATGCACTGAGCCAATGGGGAGCAGAACAGACCTGTCAAAAGACCTGAGTAACAAGGTAATGGAACTTTATAAAGATAGAAAAGCATATGAAAAGATATGCAAAGCCTTGTGAATGCCAGTCAGTGCTCTTCAATCACTTAATAAGAAGTAATAGAGCTTCATGGTCCCAACCATAAGTGCTATGTTTGGAGAGGGATCAACAAGGCCTATAGTGAACAAAATACCATCCCCACTGTGAAGCATGGTGGTGGCTCACTGATGTTTTTGGGGTGTGTGAGCTCTAAAGGCACAGGGAATCTTGTGAAATTGAATGCAAGATGAATACAGCATGTTATCAGATAATTCTGGCAGACAATTTGCAATATTCTGCACGAAAGCTGCGCATGGGACGCTCTTGAACTTTCCAGCACGACAATGTGGTTACAGCTGAAAAAGGTGAAAGTTCTATAGTGGCCATCGCAGTCTCCAGACCATAATATTATCAAGCCACTCTCGAAAGTGAGGTTCATGCAAGATGACCAAAGACTTTGCATGATCTGGAGGCATTTTGCCAAGAAGAATGGACAGCTATACAACCTGCAAGGCCTCATAGACAATTATTATTATACAAAAGACTGCATGCTGTCATTGACGCTGAAGGGGGCAATACACAGTATTAAGAACTAAGGATATGCAGACTTTTGATGGTGATTGTCGGGTGTCCACATACTTCCGGCCATATAGTGACATAAATGATGCTCAAAAAGCCCCATTCTATTAGTTATTGTTTAAAACTGGTTAGTGCTTAGGAGACATTTGCCCATTAACCCAAAGAATGAACTTCAGAAGGCTAGAATGAACAAATGGTCAAACCCATCTATAACTGTATTTAGAACATAATTTTAGCTGGGTTTGATTGAACTTTGTTGCTCTTGTTGTAACAATGTTTCCATCCAACCTTTTAATGGACATTAATCTACAGAAACATTAGAAAGGTTACTTTATAGATGTAAAACTTCTGGATTACTCAAACTGAGTAATGTAATCTGATTACTATCTCCTATTTTCAAATTAAAAAAGGACATTTAGCCAATTGTATTAGTAATCACTATCAGTAAGGCATGAATCATTGAAAGAGCAGCAGTGTCACATCCTATCTAAAAGGACATGCCATATCTTGATTATTCACCACTAAACTACGTCAAAAGTTCTGAAACTGTCTGCTTGGTGACCCCAAGAATATTTTGGGGTCACCGATCACAAATTATTAAACACAGGAACAGACATACAAATACAATTTTGGCCAGCAATTAATCATCAGTGATGAATTTTCTAAATATTCCAAAATAAAAACAGCAGTTTACACCTGCATTTTTTTTACCTTACAGTCAAACCTATCAGCAATCATTTAAAAGAGCATGATTGGTTTAATTTATTTAGTCTGAAACCAGTATCCTTTATATACCACGAGTAATACACGCCAATGTCTTATGGAATTAAAAATGTTGCAACTATACCCATTGTTGTTTCAAATGCATTATTATTTTGGTATGCTTAGTAGTTGTAAAGTTACCTAATTTAAACCACACACCTATAGGTCTGAAGCATATCAGCAATATCCCACATCCTGATTGGTGCTCTTGTATACAAAATAATGACTTAAATCATAAAACTATCCTATGAAGCTTGCCGGACCACCCTGTATTTGTCAGCTATTGGCAAGACATGACCAGAATAACTGTCTCAAACTTTTACTCTATAATGTCCTGTAGGGTGTAACAGTTCAGCCTCATCATGGGGTATTCCTACCTCTCTCTTAATCTTCAGCTTTAAACACATTTCAAGAATCAGCATCTTCTCATGTTCCAGCTGTTTTGGGGTCAGCCCATTATTTTCATGTTCTAGAGTGAGAAAAGGACGCATGATTTAGCTTACTGCCCGCATTGAATATCAATTCATTTAAAATACTAAAACCACTCACCTCTGTTCTTAAGACTATTCACTCTAAAGTCATGCTCGTCTTGAAGTTCTTCAAGAAACTTTATTTTCTGATCTACTTCCTAGTTGGTGGAAGAGAGGAAGATAAACAGAATGTGATTTCAACAAAAATACCAACACTAAAATATTTGATATTTGTTCCACCAGGACATGCAGTACATGACAGAGATGATGTCTCACCTGAACTTCATTTTTCATCACTTTAACTTTATTATCCAGCTTCTGTTTCTCCAGAACCATGCTCATCTGTGTGTTCTCCATGTCGGCCTGAGAAGTGGATTTAGTTAACTATGCCAACTTTACACCATACATACTTGTGCATTATTATTCTAGTTGACCGCCTGGATGAATAAATATGTGGTGATTTTGTTTCTTACAATGTACTGTATGCCAATACAAGTCAATATCCCCAAAAAGGCACCTGTATGCTTCTGGCAACAGCCAGAATCCTCTGCTCCTCCTTCAGGTTTCTGGAAATGATCATGGCCATGTGAATGGGGTCCTCTTGAAAGCGGTCCTGTAAAGAGTGTGCACTTCCTCATTACAAACCCCCCCATAAACGTTTGCTGACAAACGTGTCATCGGAATCTACGACAGACCAACATCAGTAATTACGCAGGCAGTAACATTTATCTTAGCTCTGGAATACCAAACTTGATACCCCAGTTATGATGAAGACACTCATATTTTATTTTAGTTTTATACACCATTTTTCTATGCGGGGGTTGCGTTTACCAGAATGTGGATGGAGTTAATAGATTTTATGGGATGTTTTGCAGTGCACATTCTTAATTATACTGCTCATACTATGAAACGCTTGGAACTGAAGTCCAACGAGAATGGAAATACATAAATTATGTAGAATCCAGTACTGGCACTGATGCTTTTGCCAAATCCACTGAAAAATAAAGGGTTGTACATCAAGAGAAGTATTTTTTGTGCATCTAAAATCTATTGCTTCCTTACTGATGCTAAAGCAATAGCACTGTAGCAGTGACGGTGACTTGGCCCAGGGTGTTATTGTTTGTATTAAACAGTCACCCTGACACCGCCACAAAGCCATATAATACATTAAAACACAGAGGGGGGATATGAATGGCTGCCGTTTCAATGGGCGTTATAACAGCATTAGCATTACAGTTCGTAAGGCTGGTTAACAGCTAACGTGCACCCTATTAAGGGAACGGGCCACAGTGTCGGTCTAAAAAAGAACAGCCACCCTACCTGGAGGTTTCTCTTAATCTTGCGGATGTTGTGCTGCAGCAGAAAATTGTTTTCCAGTGCAAAGCGGCTGTGCTGATCATCCAGCTGAGCTAGGAGGTCATGGAAACGTACTGTCGCCAAAGAGTCCTGAACAGCCACATTTTCCCTACAGGGTTTCACAGGGGAAGGTTTAAAATGAAGTAAAGTAATGAGCACGTTACATTTGTCGCCATTATACAGATTTTTTGTTTGACCATTTGTCCATCAGTAGGAGGGAACACAGTGGAACGAAACCGAATAGTAGTTCTAGATTGGAAAATGATCTTTAAGTTATCGACTAGGTCTCCATCCACTGCTTACCAGTCGATGCTCTCAATCCACTTGCTGAGGTACTGCCTGATGTCCATGGGGAAGGAATCATCGTACAGCTGATCAACCTGTTCCAGGTATTTGGAATCCAATTGTTGCAGCTGGCACCACTGGGCCATCTGATCAAGAGACGTAATGAGATTCGTTAAGACACAACTTGTACAACTGAGACAGCAACCTATTGTATAACGTGGATGAAAAAAAAACGCCCCTGACTGGAATCTATTCTTTGTTGGTGTAATTAAAAGTGGAAATCTGATTTGCTGCATCCAGTCTCTGTCTTACCTATAAATGAGCATTCACTGATCCTTGCCCGTGAAATTCAACATTATTGTTGTTTACTCCTTGGGGTTTAAGGCTGGGTGTTTTATAAAGCACTTTTTCCAACTGCTGATGTTAAAAGGACTTTATGAATACATTTGATTGATTAAGAAATATAGCTTAAATAAATACCTTACCGGCTTATTTTAACTGCTGTACCTCATCAGAACCCCGAAATAGGAGTTTGTGTTACTCTAAACAAGGTATATGCAGATCACGCCACCAAAACATGTTTCAGGTAATGTGATAGTATGGATGATCTGTCCTTGCACCCTACTCTAGCCTACTGTAGCTGTCTAAACATGTTCAAATAATCATGCTTCACCGTAACCCGTTTAACCCAGAGCTGTCGATTTCCGCATTACATAACGGTCCTTCCTGACCTATAGTATACCTAACCCCTATTTCAACATAAAAGTAATCGTCTCGTTTTCAAACAGGCATCGCAATTATGTAAAACATTTAAGTTAGCATTTCTTTGTATTTCTCTTTCCTACGGTACTGGTTTAGACTGTCATTAATACTGTCAAACAATATAAACGGCCTCACCTTATACCTTGAAGAGGAACAAGTAAATACGCGCAGATTTGAGTATATTCTGTCTCGTAGTTGCAGATACACGGCAAAAAAAGGTTCACACCAGTAAACAGAAGGGGAGGTTGTCTGAGAATGACGCCCACATACGGAAGACAGTGTAATCCAATGGGAGTTTCGGGCTCATCAACGATATCCGCATTCTTCTTTAATAGCCAATCAATGCGAGAGATTTCGCTGATTGACAGAACCGGACTTGGCTATTCCGACAGATCAACCACCTCCCGTTGTATATTTAACTTCTTCTGTTGGTATTTTATAACACAGGCTTACGATTTAATTTTTTGTATTTTCCTTAACTGCATTTTATAACACGTGTTTGTAGTTATTAAAGAGACGGAAAATCCTGTCACAAGAACAAACAAGCCATAAAATATTATTTGGTGCAGTTAGACAAAGAAGGGACAATCCGACGGAACAGCCCAGTGTTTACCACGTGTTTTCAGGGAAACTGAAAGTATCGTAAACTCTTTGTGATTCCCCCTCTTTACCTGAGGAGCTGTCTTGTCCGGTGAGCTTTTATTAAAACGAAGATAAACAACACTGGTGAAACATCTTGCCAATAAAGTCACAGTGGGGAAGCTATTATTAGCAAAATACAATCTTCCACTAATCTAGGCTATGTTAAACATAAAGCAGGCATTACATTGACAACATTTTATATTTGTGTTTCAGTTCACAAAGCAACGATCTATATGAGGGTTTACATGGGCTCAGATTTTGAGGTCTGCAAAGCCATTTCAAAATGTTGTGATCCAAAGTATTGGGGACATCTGTGCCATTGCAGATTTTGGGCTCCCTTGACCACTTTGTTATGTGTTCTGGCAAACGCGAGCACTTCCTGTTGGGACCCTTAGAGGGAGGTCATGGATAGTTCATGTCCTCAATAAAGAGCATAGAGTTCATGTTTCCAAACTCCAGATCTCTCACAGCCTTGTATGCAAAATATTATGGATTCTTGTAAGAAGAGTAACTTGGGGATAGCTGTTGCTATCGTTGCATAACAGCGTGTATAGTGTGTTTTTGTGTGTGTGCGTGTGTTTGTGTGAGAACAGGTTTTACTATATAAAGGGTGATCAACATATCTCCAAACTGAGGTCATAACAGGACAATTTCCTTGTCCCCATTTTATGAAACATTTTTGTTGGTTTAAGGGCTGGGTTTAGGGTAAGAGATACATACATTATACAGCTGAGTTGAGCATAGTGTGTGCGTGCGTGTGTATGGATTTTGTATCTTGTCATCTTGTTTCTTGATTCCTTTCAAGAGCAGCCACAATGGTCCACCACCATAGACGGTATCTTGCCATAAACAATCTGCTCCATGTGGTTGAAGTAGAGCATGTTGATGGGGGACATCTTGGCGGGGGTACAGCAGTGCCCTGCGGTGCTCCTGGGCTTGGCCTTGTTCACCAGGTGGTCGTAGGGGTACTTCTGGAGGTGCACATACTCACACTCTCCAGAACAGTAGTTGGCCTTGTAGCTTTTGGGGGCAATTATCCAGTCCCAGCCGAAGGCCTCGAAGTCAACAGTCAGGGGGTAGCGGCAGCAGCGCGTCTCTGAGGACTCCTCTCCACAGTCCAGGCCCGAGTCCCTTCGGGTACGCGGTGGGCTTGGTGAGATCTTCACTTCAATGAACGGCTGCTGAGAATGGAATACAGTAATAATGACATTTTGCCAAAGCCAAACATTAAGCCATTGCATGGTGCATCACCATCTTTTCCATTCATGTTTATGGAAGGTTAGCAATATTTCAATGTTATATTAAACCACTCGCAACCTCTTGGATAATGGCACCAGCACAATTGTTTTTACAAAGTAATGCATTCAATATGCAGCAAATTCTCTAATGTGCTGTATATATTGATAGACAAAAATATTTAACAAGAGACAAACTCGTAATAATAGTTGCAACTAACGGGATCAGTGTTATCTCTGGCAGACCAAAGCATCTTATTTTTGCATTTATTGTCTTCAAGTTTTTGAAGGCTTTGTTAGTTTCATTCTTACAATATCCTCAATGAAATACAATCATTCCATCAGACGTCTTAGCAGTCTAAGTTGAACATAGATTCATATCTGAAAGATTTGTTCACCACAAGAGAACATTGTCCTCAGTCAAGTTGTGTAAAAGTAACAATTCAGTTTGTCCTCAGTTGTTTTATGACTGTTTTTCAAAAAACATATTTGAACCCATATGATTGTAATTTCACTATAGTATTTTAAACAACTTTGGTCACAGGATCATCAATTTTAGGTCACTTTCCTTGGAAAAGTCCAACCACGCAAACAAGTAATTAGTTCAGGTGACAAAATAGGAGTAACAGCTTATTCTGGTCTAGATGGTTCCAGTGCAAACAACTCCTCAAAGAACCTGCTTCAGCTCTGATTAGGATTGTAATTCCTATATATCTGAGACAGTCTGAGGTCACTCTTAGACAAGTTGACATCAACTCTTTTAGAACATTGTGGTTTTGGAGAATTTGGGACATTTCAATAGGGCGGTCATGGGTCTGGAGTGCACCTTTAATATATCAGAGGTATGAAGGTCACCGTTTATGGATGGGATTAAAGTCTTATGATAATTTTTGTTAAAATCTATCAAAAGTCTGGAACTTAATAGACCACAAGTCTTGTCACACTCAATGTAATTTATGACATGAAGAAGGGGTGAATATGGTATAGCTGAATTTGCTCGATACTTATTTACTTAGTAAGATCACCAAACCTTAGGAGACATTTTATCGTGAATCATAGTCAGAGGGATATATTGTTCAAGTCATAAAATGCTATACCATGCTGTACATTACGCTATTAATGAATAATATCACAAATATATTTTATATGTTTGCCTCATACAATTACGTTTATCTGAAATAAACAACGTGTTTCTTTCAAATATAGCAATAACATTTCCCTGCCGGACAGTTATTGTTCCGATTTTCAATCATCTCAGAGTGCCTAAAATATTTTATCCTAAAAGCACATTCCAAATTATTACAATACAATTACATACTACAAATTATACACCATCGGCCCAGACTCACCAGTCCCTCTTCTCCCAGCTCCGCTGCTGTGACAGCCAAATCCTCTCCTTTTGAATCATAGGCTTTTATCTCGAGCGCATAATGAGTCTCTGACTGGCGTAGCCAGGTTTGCAGTAATTTACTAATCTCTATACTTTGCCAAGAACTTGCACCAGCAGCAACATCGACCTTGAAGGAGAGGATCCCTATGCGCGTGTTTCCGTCTGAGGTCACTTTAACGCGGGAGATTTGCAAAAAGACAGTTGTGACCATTTCAGTCGCGCGCAAGTGCACCCAAAGTTGCGCACGCAAAATGTTATTTGCTTGAATCTTAGGACTGAGATTGAAGAAGCAACAGGGTGGCATTCCGTCTTGTGACAGTGATCCATCTGAAAATAGAAAAGTCAAAGTCATACAAAATCCTGAACCCGAAGAACGCAACAAAGAATTTACGCGCACACTGTTCTGGATCCAAGACACAAGGCAGGCATAAAATACTCAACATGGTATATATTCACTATACTTACGACTGGCCATAGTTATGATCGTTTCAGTGCTGGGACGTTCTTCATCATCCACGCGATGGTCATACATTTCCATTAGTTGTGTCAAGGGGGGCGCTTTGGGTAGGATCTGCCTGATCATTTCTTGGCTAATGTTTGGAGGATTGTCGAGCTGCAGAATGCTGAGAACTTGCGATTTGATGTTGTGAAGTCTCATTAGTCTGCTGTGTTCTCTGATCTTGCAGGTCGAGCATTGGTCTCTTTCTTCCTCCACAAGTGTTACCCCTTTGGCTAGGTCAGTAGTGCTTTCATTGATCCCCAAGGAGATGCCAAGTGCACCTAAGAGTGTCAGATAAAACAGTGACTGCATCCTGTATCTTGTATTTTTTATTCACTTTGGAAAATATATCCTATTCCATGCCTACCATATAACACAGTGAGAATATGTGCCATCACTCTTTTTATATTCTACCCATCTCCTGTAATGATTCTGATTGGCTGCGTGAGGAATGAATGTTTTGTTTATATTTTAAAGAGATACAGTGTTGAAGTGCAAACTCGATGCATAAATGCGCTGAACAAGAATGCCACTAGAGGGAGGCATAAATAAAGTGTTGAAAAATAGCTCCTGTCCCTATACAGTCTGTGTGTTGAACAATAGCTCCTGTCCCTTAACAGTCTGTGTGTTGAACAATAGCTCCTGTCCCTTAACAGTCAGTGTGTAAGTCCCCACCAGTGTAGTGTAAAATCATTTCGTTTTAGTCAAACACTTTGTTTCTGTAGAAAATTCTTGTTTTTTGGAAACCTGTTTATAAATATATTTTTCAAACATGAACTTCCCACTTCTGTATTTTAAATATTAGTCTTTAATTATTGGCGCCTACAGTTTAGAGGTTGAATAACAGTTGACCAATTTAAGCCTGACCGTTTTTTTAACTTGCTGGGAAGTACGTAATTTTTTTCCCAAACCTGGTCAACAGGATCACGCTTATCGTTGTGGTTATACAGTATACTGTGATGGGAACTCGCTGTTGGAATCCTAGGGATAGATTGAATAATATTTACTTCTGTGTGGTGATTGTATTTTTATTGTTCACCCAGTGTTTTAGGGTATGGTGGACCCACAACCATACTGGGTTTTTAAAACAGTACAGCCATAACAATTTATGTAAAGAAACATGTCTGTTTTAAAACAATTACAATACAAACAGCATATATTGTAAGGTTAATATTTGCCATTTACCTCTGCATTATCGTTAAAAGTACTGTTTGTTTTTGGTGATAACATTTTATTAAATGTGAAATCACTTATACAACATGGTTATTTTGTCACTATTAATGTTTTGCTTTCAAATGAACAAACTGTAATGACAAACATTACTTACAATATTATATAAAAAAGATAAATTAACCCCACTGAACTCTAATTCATTCTGGTTTACACCAACGAAAGACAAGAGTTATACTGTGTGTTGTAAATGTATTTCTTACGTTTGATGCATGTGTACTGTCTTCCTGTACTTCTTGTGTTCACACACATCACAGCACTTCTCATTGCTAAAACCTACAAGGATGAAAACACTTAATATACTCCCAAATAAAGCAGAGAATCTGTACTTTAACATCATGGTAATTGTTTTGATTTCAAATCCCGATTGGGGAGTCTATAACCAGGACAAGAAAACAAGCTTTGCTCTGACAATAATTATAAATAGCACTATACTAACAATTAAGTGCAATTGCTATAATCCACCTTTAAGTATGGTTACATTCATGTAATGAGTGGACCAAGAAGCTTCTTTGCCTTTACGTGTGGATGAAGAAGCTCCATATTCTGGAGGTCCAATGGAGAGAGACGCCAAGTGTTAGACATTTATCTTTATTATTTTATCACCGAAATAAATATCTCCATGTCTGCAACACAGCAAATGAAGTAAATATACTTTTATGAAAACAAACTTGACATCAATCACAACAAACACACCTTTAATACATTCATAGTAACCTGATGTACACTCATATATACAATGCATATTGTGCAACAGGAACTGAATGACAGAGTCCACTGAATCCGATGAAAGCTACACTATAACACTTGAGAGGAGTTTTTCAAAAGAACGATAGAACCAAATAATCAATTCACAAGTCAGTTGAGTTAGTTTTAGTATAATAGTGTGTGGTGTGAGATTTGACAGCAATGTTACCAGATATGCAGTCGCTGTGTCTTCCATATACATAAATGCGAACGCACACACACGCACACGCAAGTTTACTTAGCTATCTAAATCAGCAAGGTTGATTGCCCTTAAAATATCCCTATACCTAACTCTAACCTGAATTTGAACTTTTGCCCTAGACCTAACACTTCAAAATGGGAACAGGAAATATATGTTTCTGATTTAATTCGAGTTCGGGAAAGTTTTTGTCCCCTATATATATTTAAATCAGAAAAACACTCAGACTAGTCCTCACCAAAACAATCAGACTTTTCAAGTATAGTTTTGTTTGTTTTACACTTGCACACTCTAAACAGTTAAACAATCAATGTGTGTATTTCTGCATAAAAAGTGCTAAAATATTTACCTGTAGGATCTCTTACGGTTAAGATTTTATACATACCTATTACACCTATATACCGCTTTGACCCCCAAAAAACATTCGGGTGGCAATATTTTACCCTACCACTCAGTACTTTAAAGTTGTTTCGAACTAAAAGCATTTACGAGAGTGAAATGCACTGTAACTTCCTACAGCTAACAAGTGACCTAAAGTGACATAATAAGACCTAAAAAACCGCAGCATACAGAAACTGTTGAAGAAAATCTTTTCTGAAGGTTTTATAAAGCGCAGATAGTTCAGCCAGGAAACCAGAGTAGGAGCTGGCTGAGCGAAGCATCAGTTGACATTGTGATTGCTCTTCCAAACAGTCTCAAGATTTGCCTCATCTAACATGGTGGTCTATTTACGTCGGTCAGTGTACTCAATCTGCTGCTCTAGCTGGTCGTCTTAGCATGGGGTTGCTAAACCCACCACAGCCTCCATCTTTTTGGCTCTCTGTTTCCTTCTGTGGGGATGGGATTATTGTACTAATTGCCTGTAAATATTGTTATTAATAGTATTACATTATGATTATTATTGTTAGTGTAGCAGTATAATACACACAATCATGCAATGGCAGTGATTTTCCCCAAAGGAACAGAACATAATGCCAAGACATTGTGCATCGCTAGGTTTCTCTAATAATTGGTCAAATTAATGTTTGGCGTTTCCTGACTGAACTGTTTAGGCTTTATAATTTGACTTTCAATAGTTGGGTGCCATCTCTAGAGAGCCAGTGCTGGCCTTTGAATAGAATTATACTGATCAAGAGGATCTTGTACAACGCCTTCACATATTTGTATGGTATGATGCGACTTATTTGTTTTATAATAAGACTATATTTCTTATCAGGTGGCGCAAACACATGCTAACGCTTTGGCTGACACTGTTAAATAAATAACTATTGAATAGCAACCCAACGAACAAAGACTTGCTCCATATATGCCATACTTTCTTAAAGCTACTAGGCTTAAATCTTAAGATCAAAGGTTCTTCATCTGTCTATAGCCAACTCTATAGCCTGGGTCAGATCTACAATCAGGCTACCTAGATCTGTAAATGTGGAATATTTCACAAATCATGGAGGCTCATTAATAGAACCAAATTTATGCCTTATCAACCAACCAAAGCCATGCCAGTGAGTTGATTTAGCTACAGATGAAATGGCTAGTATTTACACTAAATCCATCTACCTTTGATATTAAATATTAATGTCAGTCCACTGAGCAAATTACATAGAAGTCTTTCTAGTCAAAAAAAGAAATTGAAAATACTTTCTAATTATTTTGCTCAGTGGAAGGGGTATACACATATATAAAAACTAAAAAACTAAAAGTACAACTTACGTATGTTCAGGTTTTACACACTTGCACATAAAGATCAATGTTTTGGGAAAACGTTCCCAATACTGCAACACAAACACTGAGGGAGGGTTGCACAATGAGTGCAGTAAAATGACATGAAAAAGCTAGGAGAAAGAAATCAACAAAGAAACAAAAACATAAAAATAAGGTGTATTTTGAAAATTCATAAATACTTTATACAAAATCAACAGCTCAGTATTATCAACAGTACACGTGACCTACTATTAACATGACAAAGGAACCACACGCTTACTCTTCCAGATAGTAGCTGATGGATGCTTAGAAATAAAATGACTAGAATGGGCCAAACCCCTCATGTAATACATATTAATGTCAATAGGAATGACCGTTCCAGTTACCGCATTTCAAAATTTTGTGGGACGGGGTGGGCTAGTTGGAGTGGTAGTTGGTTCAAATTAGGCCGTCAATGTTCTTATCAGCCATCTCCTTCTCCTTGTCCTCGTTGGTGGCCCCCGGTGGGCTGTACTTGTTATTGTAGTCCTGGAGCATGGTCACAACATCGTGGTGGCCGAAATGCACCGCCTCATCCATTGGGGTGTTACCCCACCTGAATGGAACAAACAAGAAGAGCTCTGAAGATGGCTCTGAAACAGATGCTATTCTTCAATCGTCCGGCTTGACATGACTTCGCAATTGTTAAAAAAAGAAACGCTGTCATCCCGCTACTCAACTAGTTGGTCAACAGAAATATGCAAACATTCCATAAAAAAAAAAGACAACAGGATCTTGTTTGGGGAAGGTAACATTTAAGCCAAGACGTAGGCCATCTGATTATAGAGATGACATAAGAACAATATACTAATCTACAAACAGGTACAACCCGTCTCCAGAGCTGGTGTGCATATTTGCACATTCAAGTCATGTGAGGTCTGCCACAGCAACTGTTGTCTCTGGAGGACCCTCATATTCAGCTCACCTGTCCTTGGGAACAGGGTTGACCCGGCAAGCCTCCAACAGGAACTTGACTACTTCTATGTGTCCTTCTGCTGCTGCCACGTGAAGGGCTGTCCTGGAGTCATAGTCCCTTTGCTCCATATCCATCGAGGAAAGAGCAAACCTAGACAGAGTTACAGTGGAGCCCTCTTAATGACATAACCACTCATCCACATTGCTATATGCACCTCCTTCAATTCCCAGGGGACGGTACAACTTCTCGGTCATGACACGGACCAGTAAGTTATTCACAAGCCCAAATCAGTGTGATGTCACAATAATTCCCTGTCAGTTTATTTTCACGGCCTTGTTTGTTGACGCGGTTAAAATGCAGTGCTGTGTACCTCCTCAGTGCAGAGACGTCGCCAGTGTATGCAGCGAAGAGAAGATTGATGACCGACTTCACCTAAAGGGCAACCCAGAGAAAGCTGATATCAGCGTCTGTCGAGTCCAGTGCCTTCCACTGGGTGGCACTGTTGTTTAAAAACTCACACAAGCTTACAGGTGGATTGAGACCACTTATTTTTCTTTTTGTTCTGGGTAACCAGGGAATACAGTCAGACCTAAGCTAGGCTTTTGAAGTCTTGACAAAATTTCCACGACAACATCTTCGAAAAGAAGAAACGAAGAGAGCAAGGACCCTTCCACTCACCCGCTGGTCTCCGCCCTCCCTGCGAGGATCCAGCTTCTTGACAAAGTGCTTCAGGTTGTCATAGTTGTGGAAGTTACAGAGGGACACCAGATCCTGAACCAGAGCATTCAATGTTAGGCTTTTGGAAAGCTCCTGAACAGTCGACTGACGGAGAAACAGCGGAGAGAAAGCTGTGGGTGTCTCGTACCGTGCAGAACTGGATGCCTCGTACGCTGTTTCCCAGCTTGTCCAGCGGTGGAGACCAGCACATGATGCCCATGACGTTGGGCACCACCAGCAGGATGCCCCCCGCCACGCCGGATTTCGCTGGAAGTCCCACCTGCCAAACAGCACCGGGAAAATTGATAGCTCGCTAAAGTTGGAACACTCACTAACGGTCGCTCCAGACACATTTCGACCACTTATTTCATTTAATGAGGTTAACCAGGTGTGCAGGCATCAATGTCAGAACACATTAGCATTAGAGGTAGTTGTGATATAGGGGATGAATCCCCAGACAACATGCTCCAGTGGTGCGCTGGGAGAGGGGAAAAACAGGCCTTTCACTGGGTAAAAAGCTGAACTAAAGGCGGAATGTGGTGGCAGCAGGACACTACGCTCAAGCGATACTTACGTGGAAGGCAAACTGTCCGGAGAAGTCATACATGCCACAGGAATGCATGAGACTCAGGGTGTTGCGCACCGCCTCCGGGCCCAGCACGCGCTCGCCTGTGATTGGACAGAAGCCGCCGTTGGCTAGTGTGGCCGCCATGACACTAGCGCTTTCACAGGTCACCTCGATGGAGCACAGCTAGAGCAGAAGAGAACACTTACTTTTAAATCATTTTCATGTCATTCGTTCAACCCCTTTTCTGCCCCGTCTTCTGGAAACCAGTTATAGTTATGATCTTGTCTCACCGCTCCTAATGAGTTTGGGAGGTCAAGTTCACTCAAATAACATCTTCAGTTAGCTGGCAGCTGCTCGACCTGCTCTAGAGGGCGATGTGTAAAGAGCAATCCCAGCCATGTTTGCCCCTTCTCACCCTAAATGCAGGCCAATGCACCGCACCATATGACGGGCCTGAGTAGAAGCTGGCATCTAGACCCTGGCAAATGCCTCAACAATGCAGGGGCTAAGACTGCTGCAAAATACTGGAACGGTTTCCATGCATGAAATACTTTAATGCCTAAAAGTGAAGAGGCACAGAGAGGTACTCCTAGATTCAGCATCTTTAAACACAGTCTTCACCGGTATTTTGCTCTCACCTGGAAGTAGAGATCTAAAATGGATGTCATGTCAGTCCCTTCTGGAAAGCACTAGAAAAAAATGACAGATATTCAGTCAAAGCCCAACCCCCCACCCCAAAAAATATGTTTAAGTTACCTAAAAAAAAAGTGTGTTGTTTCAGCTGTCACCGACCTTTTTCTCCTTCAGGTAGTAACCAATAGCAAAGTTCCGATCTCCAGACTCCCTCTCTGACTGGAATCTGTGGAAAAAGTTGTAACATCAGTAGCACACTTAGATCTCTTTCCACAGGTTTTGAGATTGGTTGCTTTCCACAATTCCGCTCTGGATGAATGTCTACCACCCAGACCGATAAAATCTGTGTTGTATACCGTGATTATGTTAGCGTGTCGTTTGTTGTTGTTGACATTGACTGTGGTTGTCGTTTTAGTTGTTGCTTATTCTAAACCGGAATACAATTCTGAATGAAACTGACTCATTTGGATGCTCAGATATGGCACCTGGCCAGTGGCGGTAAACCAAGGCGCTGGAATAAACCACATCCACAGTTCTTCCTGGGTACTCACGTGGCATTGCTGAAACCCACATACTCATTTCCTGCCAGCTTATTCATGAAGTTCATAACCTGTCACACAAAGTACTCACATCATTACAGACCTCAAAACAGGCACTGTCTAGGGTTTGACCGACAAACAGGTTTGTATTGTTACTTACATAATCAAATTTCTCAGCATTGCTTGCCCCTTGCTAAAAGATAAAAACATCATATGAGTATGCATGACAAGACATATTATGTTAAATTATATAAATTTTACCTACATAGTTATTGGAAATGCTTGATAACAATTTCAATTAATTCCTAGGACAAACTACCAATACAATTACAAAATCTAGCTTTTCTGAATAAATGAACAACTACATTAAAATACTACTATTACCTAAAAAGAAACAAATCTACTCATTATAATAAAATGATTTAGGATTAGTGGGTAATTTGCAAGTTGGAGATGAAATGAACAATTAATCCAAGTTGTAATCTTTTGAAAATGAGAAAATAAAACTTAAAAACCATGTGTAAGTTATTCTAACAAGCTGTCATGGAGACAAAACAAACCACTGGTAAATGTAGTTCCTATTACCTGCAACTAGCAGCCTGTATGGTTTAAATATCTAGAAGCTGGTAATGAGCTGTATGTTTCTGTGTCTTGTAGAAGGTTACAGATCTACAGTGTATCATAATTCCATATTGTGGCACACATTGAATTCTGGGATACCTAGTGTGAGCTGAGGAGAGAAAGTACTACAGAGCAGAAATATTTAACCCTAATAGGTATTTAACAACAAACAAACAAAAATTAATCATCTAAAATAAATGGCATATGTTTGTATTATAAAGATTTGGAAAAGCACATTTTAGGATACCGGTGATAATTGCCTTTCTGTTTATAATACAGTTTATAAGACATATATAAACCGTTTGTAGAATGCAGGTGACAAAAAAACAACTATTACAGTAAGTGGCATAGGCTATCTATATAACTGTAGCTCATCATGACAAATCCAGAGTTTGTTGAATGGATAAAATAATTTAAAGAAAAAATTACCAACGTCATTGACCTGTTGCAGTGGTCATAATTTCCCACAGATCTTAACGCTGTAAAATATGCAACAACAAATAAACCACAAACGAGGCTTCAAAAATACATTGCAACGTCCCTAGTTTCCTCCCAGATACACCACAGGGGAATTACATCATGCTCATGCTTTCCCTCAAGCAGCAAGTTTCACTGCTTATTTTCCGGGCAATCTAGTCTTCATACTGTAACGTACACAAGACTAGAGCAATGGTTCCCAACCCAGGATACTAGGTCCCCTGGAGATAACTGACCTGTTTACAGGGGGTGTTATCAAGGCCCCTCATGAGACCACAGGCCTTCTGATTATCTTCAGGGGTACAACACCGGCTAACATATATTATATTCATAGTAGCAAAAAAGGTTGGGAACCACTGCGATTAGAATGAGGCTGCATCCAATCAGTGGATTGATTAATTAGCCCACTGCTAACAATCTTTTCAGCGATTGGTTAAAGGTTATAATGAAATGAACATTATTTCTAGACTACTGTATATCATTTGGTAGGCATTTAAAATGTATCAATCTAAACGATTTACATTCATGTGAATATATATGAGTGTTGTCCCTGTAAGCTCTTAGCAAAATCATGCAGCATCTTTCTATCAGAGCTCAAACCCAAATTGAATTCAACCAGGTAGGGAACACAAAATCTGGATTGTGCAAGAATGTATCTAGATGGAAAAGTGTTAGTGTGTTTTTGAAGGTGATAAGCATTTAAGACAGTTACACAGCCAGATGAATTCAAGCCCTACAGCTACAGCAAAATATCAAAATTCATCTGTGGTAGGATGTGGGGACTCATCATCCATAATTCAATCTATGGGGGAGGTTCTAAAATAATGATTTTTTTTGTCGGTAAAAGAAAATCACACAAGTTTGGATAATTAGCTTAGTTCACGGCATGTATCAGAGTGACTGTTGAAAGTTTAGCGTGATATGACTAAATGGACTGGTGTGGGATTTAGTCACAACTGAAGTTATGCACAAAGAAATTCACATACGTATTCCCTTGCAGGTCTAGTCTTCAGCGACGCATCTACAAGGCATCGGAGGATGTGTTTTACCCTCTTTCATCACGAACACACAGAGAATTCACGGTCTTTTAGCAGCAACGGGGGCTCCTGTTCAGTATTTAATATTTTCAGGCGGTAATCCACACAACCATGTACTGTTTTTTCATTCATAACCCAAAGCAGCTTTACCCGTGATTAAAAAACATGGCTCCGTCTACACGGTTGGCCACGTTAGAGCGTTCTGAGGCCAGTCGCCTGACACACCAGCGCTGCCATGATGCCTACACACTCACTCTATGTGCTGTGTCTGTGCTTTGAGAGAAGCAGCTCACTGATGCTTTCACAAAAAAACGTTCAGCATGATAATCTGTAATCTTAATCTCCCCCATACAGGCCAAAACAGACTAGTAATCTGAAAAAAGCAACGTGGCCCGGCATGTTTATTGATTTAGAATCCACACAGTTCGTAGTTCAATAGAGCAGTGTCCGAAGGTGACGTGATCGTGTCCATTTGAGACGTACGCTACCTAGGAACTGCGTTGCCCTTGTTCACAAGGACCACGTGAAAAAAGTAGGTGCACGCTAAAACGTACACGATTAAAAACCATTTATGCCATTAAAGCTATAACCCTATAATTTCACGGATGTTCTATAGTTGCATATGTGAGTAAAAAGAGCCGGCCTCCTCCTCCAAAAAAAAAGATTATATAAAACGTAAATTAATGAAATTCAAATATCCGTTACCTTGAGCAGGGATGTGCACACAATTGCTCCGGCGTTAACCATAGGGTTGTGTGGTTTGTCTGTGGGAATCAAAGTGTGTGTTACATCATGTCTTCATCATTAAAGACCGTGGATGCAGATACTGCACATTAAAAACAGCAAGGTTATATCGTTCTCCCACAACCACCACACAATGTAGACACATTCAGCGCTAGAAGCACATTTCTAGGTCACGCTGCTCAAATGTTTAACTTGACTTGAGGGAATTTGAAGAAACACCAACCGCGGAAAAAGGAGCCACCTGTATTGTAGAGCCCAGTCTAATAACAACCACTAAGGCATGGTTCAGAACCTGCTGGACGTCTGCACGGTAACCACACATCCTATTCCACTCTAAATCTTCACGTGTAACCAACCACACACAAAAAAACGTCAAATAACAACATCCCAGACTAGGTACTGCATTAGACAGCATGGACAAGAGGGGCAGCTGCACTAAACTACCCAAAACCTGGCTATACCTGAGATACTCTGCCCAAGTCCAATGTCATTAAGCTTAGATAGCACCATTAACTTATTCTGCTTCAAAACTTTATTCTGTTTGAAGCAGAACTTTATTCAGCTTCAAACTCGCAGCCAGACAACATTTAATATTTCCTGTTTTTCTAATGCCTGTATGTGCTATTAACATGGCATCAGAGAAGGGTTATTAATAACTTGTTCTCCTCAGGGTTTACAGTTAATTAAATATTGCAGATTGTACATAATAGAATCTGCGGTGTGCTGCTTCCATCCTGCTTCCCAAACACTACTGCATCTCTCAATCGGATTCCAGAACACTACCGTGGCAACAGTCAGAGTTACTGGATCCGTAGTCTATTGTGTTGTGAAGCTCCAGACAGAACATAGAATTCGGAATTCCAGAATGTAGAGCTTGGTAGCTGTGACACCAATTATCATTAATTTCCGCTTAAGGACGAGACCCTCACCTTCCTCATTGAGGAATAATTTGTTGAAGCGCAGGCCACTGGGCTCCTTCCCGATGAAACGGTGCACGTACTCCGTCCCGTGGTCGTGCACGGCGATGGCGTACTTCAGAGGCTTCACACACGACTGCAGGCAGAACGGGACTTTGGTGTCCCCCACGGTGTGTCTGAGGAAGAAGGATCAAGCTATTAAACTATTATTAATTGCCCGGTCATTTTCACATTGCTGCTGCAAGCTGTCTCATAGGAAAGCTACTCCGTAAAAGAACTATGGTACCTTTGTCCATCCACAGTGCATATGGACACAGCCCAGAGGTCCGGACTGAACCTGGCCAGCTGGGGAATGTAGTCCGCCACCTACGGAACACAGGGCAATGACGTATTAACACAGGCTGCTTATTTCTTAACCGTCTAGAAATCTGTTGTAAAACATATTTTAAAGAGAGCTTACACACACGCCCCCTCCCCAGTTGTATGGCTATTAATGCCAGTTTAAATCACAGGTGAAGAAGAGGGTAAGCACCTCAGGTGAAAAGAAGACATAATGGTGAGAGGGGAGGTGAACCCAGGTCTCCAGTGGGAATCTGCATATGTGCATGGAACCAGGAATTTTACAACTGGACCACGGCTCTGAAGCTTATGAGAGGTTTTTGGACGTTCATGTTCTGAAGTCAGTGCCCAGTCCAGCGTGACCTCCAACCCCCTCACACCTCACACCCACCTGCCCTCCTCCCAGGTTCTTGGCATTCTCATAGAGCGCGTCAATTTCCGAGGCAAAGGACATGAAGTCCGGGATGACAAACTTCTTCCTGAAGGCCTGGGTGAGCAGCACGATGTTGCTCTGGACACACCTGCAAGGAGTTGGACAGCAAATAGAGTTTGAGAACTACAATGACCAATGTAACAGAATGAGCCCACAGTGGAATGAATACATGCTGGTGCCAACCACATAAAATATATACTACACGTGCTGGCCGCTTTCGATGAAAACGTCTAGATTGATACACATGACGCTGATCATCGGGTTACAGTGAGGAATCAGTTGGTATATGTTCACGGCATAACTACAGGACAGTCTTTTTTAAAATCAGATATCTATTTACCCTCTGCTACATATGGTTCATGGCGTCCATAGATAAGCCTTCTCTGGCCTATAAATAGCTGTTTCCTGATGTATATGCAGCATTCTACAGGGGGGGCTTGCCTGTGAAAACGGTATCTCAAGCTGTCAGCAGGCTAAGGGTTTGTTGTGTCATGTGGTACGTCCTAGGGTTGTAGGAACACTCCGTGTTTAGTATTGTGCTTCTGTGTGGTAATGACAGTTGTGGTGACTGCATAGAGGGCTTCTCTTAAGACATTGTCATTAAAAACATCTTATGGAAGATGCAGTAAGGACATGTTGAAATGAATGGGATTGATATGACTGACAATCTGAAAGAACTAGGCAATACAGAAAAAACCAAAGAAATTATGAAATACTAAATACCTGGCATAGGCTGAAATGTGCAGATGCTTCTAAAGAACCCGAATAACTTATGGCTTAACATGAACTCTGTTCCAATAAAATAGGCACACATTCTTTATTAGATTATCACAAGCGCTGGACATCCTAGGACAACTAGAATCTGATGTTAACTAGTTCTAGTGGGATTGGAAGTGGAACAAAATTCTACAACCCAATTCTACACATTCTAGTGCATGTCTCACTTCTTGAAGAGGTGTCGGTCCAGGTTTCCATCTGATGTTGTCTTCATGATGACTTTCAGGTTCTCCATGCATTCCTTCAGTCTAGGGTCTCCGGTCCGAAGCCCAGTGGACTTCAGGGCCTGCAGAACAACATAGCACATTTATAGAGGGCAGTGATCAGGTTTATTATTATATGTTTCTGAATTAGGATTGTTTATAGCATGCTCATAAGTATTCATGTTAGCTATATATATATAGAGTACATGGTGATGTAGATATATATGAATGGTTCATACATCGTTATACATTGTCATATCTATTTCACTGATCAATTTTACCAATATCCAATGTTAAAAATAATTAAAAGAATGTCCTTGAACTAGGCCTATTTCCTTGAGGTAGGGCTATTTTTTGAAGTAGGGCTATTTCCTTGAGGTAGGCCTAGTTTCATGAGGTATGACGATTTCCTTGAGGTTGGCCTCGTTTCTTGAGTTAGGCCTAGTTTCTTGAGGTAAGGCTGTGTGTAACAAATAAGTCAAACACCACCAGTCTGTTTCGGGTGAACTAAGGTGAATGATGTGTCTTGTCTTAGAGATGCTGCGTATACACAATTACCCTGATTGGCCCACTGTGACATTGCATCATTTGTGGGGGGATGGCACATTCGCTGTTTCCTTACTTTTGTTTTGCAGGGTAGTTTGTGTTAATTATAGGTCACTGTAATGTAGTTAAATTGAAGTAAATGACTGAGCAACAGTCAGTCAGGAGATCAAAATGTCCCTCTAGATAAAAAAAAACCCACTTTCAACTATTTACCAAGCAACCTGTGTTCCTTGTGTAGAACAGTAATAACCATCACAGGCCACCATTCATTCTATATTAGGCTATGGTGATGAGCATGAGCCAGCAGGCTCCGTGGCTACATCACCATCCGGCTAGCACAAGCATGCGCCAGCCTGGCAGACTGGGGTCTGACAGTCACTCACTGTGGTGAATCTGTGAGCTGGGATCTTCTCAGCCCCCCCAGCGATGGTGTAGAACAGCAGATCCTCCAGGCTGGGCAGGATGCCTGCCTTCCTTCTCCTGAGGCGAAACACACACGGGGACAGAGGCCGACAGTGAGGAGCAGACAGGGACATCTGACTAGAATAACCAGAGCTTTAGAGGCAAAATGGAACTCCAGCAGGGGGCCTGGGGCAACTACTTCTTAGACTGTAAGGGAGAGTATTATGCATTTTGCGAGCACGGCAAAAAAACAAAATAAAGGTTTAACGCCGCTTCCGAAATACCACTCAGAGAGGATCAATTACAATGTCCCTTGAATTACTACATTTTTCCACAAAATGCTTAATTCCTTGTTGGCATGGAGCTTATAAATAATGTAGGCGTTTGTTGATTTCACGTCGGTTACGCGTATCAGTTCCAAATTACAGTGTCAACTTACAGCTAACTGACATGACCGATATTAGTAGGTCATTAGCTTATTTACTGAGTGGTATTAAGCAGAGCAGCCCCAAACACATTGCCCTCTGGGAGAGGAGAGTTAGTACAGTATGTCAGAGGTAGATAAATGGGAGGTATTCTGTAGTTAGGCTTAAACCAACAGGATTTTTATAAAAGCTCTGAAGGTGGTGGGTGGGTGGAGGTTCAGACACGGTCAGTCCTGCATTGCACCATGGGACGGACAGACAATTGAGCCGTGCTAACGCAGCTCCATGGCCTGCCCTGGAGATTACGAAGACGTCACAATGATTCAAAAATGAAAAAGAGCTTTAGTTGAGGTATAGGGACAAATCCTCTCATCAGCTACCCAGGAATGACTCAGATGACAGACCGGTTATTATCCTCGCTGTTTAGAGTCCCATATAAACCAAGTTCCACTCACCATTGTATAGCTTCAACTAAATAACTTAAATGTAGAAAAGTCTAAAATACAAAGTCTTAGACTTATAACGAAACGATAAGTATGTGATTATTTATCCTTTCTATGACAAAAGGTAGTTCACAGCGTTCAATGGTTCCGTTCTGGGTTCACATTTGGATGGCTGATGCCAGAGAGGAATTCTAGAACATACTGTCACGGTGGAGGCTCACAGGGAAGTCAAGCGGAGTGGCTGGCAGGGGTTGATGACATCACGTGGACCAGACGTGATGACACCAGTCTCAGCCACTGCCAGGGTCGGGGGTTAGCCCGGAAACACTAGGCTACAGCACATCCACTGGAAAACTACTATAGAAATTGAGACATATACTTACACACAAATGCAAAGCAAGCAGATCAAGCGGAAAGGGAGAGAAAAATACGCAGAGTGAATGAGTGCTGTTCTAACATGACGAGAGACGGCAGGATCAACAGCGTCCTCTTCATCATCAGTCAGACAACATTTTGAAATGTCCAAGGACAAAACAACAGATACCGGCAGATTGACTGGAAAATAAATGGAAACATGAACATGAACAAACACTGAAAAATGAATTCAATATTGAAGATCGGCCTATTGAACACAACGCAGAATGTTATTCTGGACACAGAGGCTGGTACATATAAAAGGCTTTTTCAGTTGCTAATTACAAAACCAGAACTGAATCCAGAACAAGTCCGCCCTTTTAGAAGCATCAATCCACAAAACAAAATGTTAAACTGTCAATGTGCTTTCCAAACTGCCCTGGCTCCTGGCCCCTGACCCCAGGACAACAGGAAGTCCAAACAGATGTGGTTATGTTCTTAGCAGGTGAGAAACATCTGGACTCAAAATTAATTCTCACTAAGCCTCTGCAGCTCATTGGCCTCACTCCTCCCCAGTCTCTCCTCTTTCTCCTCCCCAGTCTGTCCTCCTTCTCCCCAGTCTCTCCTCCTTCTCAGCCCCAGTGTTGCCTGCATCTCTCCCTTCTGCTTTGTGAGACAGCTGTAAATCATGGTCAGAAAGCTGTGTGTTCTGCCTGTCTCATCAGAGTATTGTAAACAGCATTAACTAAACTATTTATCATCACAATAGGCTAAATGTGCAAGCTAAACTACATTATAGACCTTCATGTTTATAATGACTTCAAGGTAGAGCTATGTATAATGTTTTTGTACCCAGACAGATTTTCAGACTGATTTGATGGAATCATTAAGAGCAAAAGCATTTGTTTCCCCAACACAGTTCGTCAACCTGGTTCACTGCTTCCAAGATGCCACTGCAAATTAGTCTGAACGGTATCAATCCGTCTGTTGACAGGAGGAAATCAAGGAAATCGATGTGAGTGAGGACCGTCTGAAGGACTCAATCTCCAGTCACTCAATTGGCTGCACACTAACAAAAATGTGGGAACTGGAAAAACAAGCGCTGGTAATGGTACTGGAGTGCAGACAAAATGCAGAACCAGAAAATTAACCCTTAATGATACCGATGCTCTAGGCGCAGAGGTGATCCCAGGAAATCTTCCAAAATAAATCCCATTAGAACTATGCCTATTGTGCATCTCTGAATCAACCCAAACAAAAGATCCATTGCCTATAATGTACTACAAAATGAATCACAACAGCTAAAGCACATGGACCATGGATAAGAACGTAGAGGGGACCTGTTAGGATCTAGGCAAAGAGCCAAATAAGTACCAGTAGTTACATTTGTTTTCTAGGCAGGAGAAAGGGGCTGGATTTGATGACAGTGTGACGCCTATCTGGGCAGCACTGTAGCAGGCTGTCAAGTCAACCCTAAGCCTTACTTCAAAGTAAGTAATTCATACATTCACAACACAAACTCAAGTGAGTAGGATTCGCATGTATTGGCATTTTGCAGGCTCCCTACCTCTATGGGTATCAAGAGAGGCCATCACATTCATGGATAAACTAAGCCTCAAACGATCAATGTATTTTATAAAGCCCTCCTTAATTCAGCCGTTGTCACTGAGCGCTTAAGCAAATAGCCAGTCTAAAACCGCAAACAGGAAGTGATGGGATGTCGGCGCAGAGTGGCTAGGGAAAACCTTCTAGAAGGGTCTCATGTCTCTTGTCGCTGGGGCTATTGCATTACTGGTCACTGTAGCAGCTCCCCCGGGGACAAAGAGTCATTCCTAACAATGACATGATGCCCTGATGGTATCCCCAGACTGGGGCAAAAACAGAAATGGTCCAACAACTGCAGAAGTTGTTGGACCATTTGAGCCTGTAGCAGTGGGTTGCAGTGATGTTGAAATGCCCTCTGGATCCCAGATGATTTGTTTGCGACTGACAGTCAGATAGAGGGAGGGCAAAGGGCCAGCGGTACTGAAGGGAAAGCACCGGACCATCTCTGGGGGGCCAGGAGTAGTTGTTGTCTTCAGAACAAGGTTACGCAAAGTTAAGTAAAAATGTATTATTTTATTATGAGTCATGTTCAGTTTTGGTATATTTTTCTTGGGGTGTTGGATGTTGTTTTGAGTCGCCAGTTCTTGGAATGCTCTTTTCACCTCCCTATGTTTGTGTTGATCTGTGGCAATCCCTTCAGATAAAAATGAATTTTGATTTGATATTGTAACACAATAAAAGGTGAAGAGGTCCAAGGGGATGAATGCCCTTTCTGTAGTCATCTATTTGTAACCCATTCTCCGGCCGCAGGCCCAGAAGTCCGCGTGGTGTGCGCGTACTGTGTGTTAGCGGCTGTGAAGACGGATTATGTTAGTGATGGGAGACAGGATGCTCATCTCCCAGTCATCTCCTTAATTAATCAACATGGTAGCTGACCCGACCTCCGAACAGAACCAGACAAGAGATGCACTGGTTTCATGTAAAGAGCAGCATATTCAAATCCACAACAATGAAGGTGCGTGAGCAACCATAATATACCAGGCTGAAATCCTAGGGAATGGATACGGTCATTGGGATAATACACTCCAGTCAATGTAAAGCCACATTGATTTCTATTCCAAATGTGGTAGCCTGAACCCCCCCCCAAATCCCCACTGACTGACAGAGTGCATCGATAGCGTCTGTTGTGATTCAGCACAGTCTACAGTGGCAGAGACCCAACAGCTAGCATAAAAACGCCGCTTGATCAGTGACCTTCAGGTATCATTGAGTGAACACCACAGACAACCAGGTCTCCGTATGTGAGAAAACAAATGCTAGTATACGCTTTTATTAGGCTACAATGATATGCAGCCTATTCAAGCATATGCTTAAATGGGCTACATGTGTGTTAGGGGATTAATAGATTTGCCATCATTAAACAGCCACCATCAGTTGTATTTTTGAGAATGCACCTATATTGTCCTGTACCTGTCCTTTAGTAGTGTGCTGCAGGTAAGACTTTTAATAAAACCTTTTATCAAATAAAACAGCCACTTTCTTCATCATTGTTTGTATTGTTCAACTCGGTGCATTAACATGACCTGGTCTGTAGATGTGATTTTTTTTAGACAATGAGGATTTGTCGATGTAGGATTTGTGGGTTCCGTTGACATGGCGACTCTGATCAGCAGAACTGAAACGATCCGGACAAAATTCAACATCGCTATCCTAGAGCAATTTAATAATTGCAATGCATGAACGAAATGAACATAGATGGCACCCTAGATGTAATCATTCCGTGATGTTCATAGATGCTCCTTTAAGACGATATCCATTAGCCGGCTAATACGTGGTGCACTAAGTTGAATCTGTAGTTTGGCTGATACGCTATCTAATGTTGTGCCATTACGAACAAAAACTACTTGAAAACAATACAAAATAGAAACGTAAAACAACGAAAAATGCCTTGCCTATGGAAAAAATGCTAATATTTCTCTTCGCTGAGCCCATAGGAGGTCATAGCGGTGGGCCTATGTGTTTCTCCGTCAATGGATTCTGAGAAGACGAGAGAGGAAGCGAGTTATTCTGAGCAATTGTGAATCTTGCCGTGCAAGACAATATGAGTAAATTATTATTTAGATATTTTTTTAAGGAACAGTCAGTCCCTAAACGCAGTACATCAGATAGTGGCTCAGCGACACTCCATGGTTTTACATTATACCCAAGGCATTATGACATAACGTCTGCAAAGCTAGCTAATGATATTTCAAATGGCTCGATTCTCAGTGGTAGAGGTTGAGTCGACACTACCGCTCATAAACTATTCCACATTCAGTTATGAAAGCATGCAATGATTACGAACTGAATGTAAATAGCAGCTGATGATAGCAGCACGCTGCAAAGGTGGTCACAAAATTCGATAGTCAGGCTATTAGTTTACTTCAACGACACCGGAAAGACTTTGCTACATTTCTTTGAAAATAGTATTTCAGGTTGAAATACATACTAAAATATGTCTTCCAAAAGACAGTTTTTCACTGGGCATGTATATATTTTTAAATCTTACAACAGATTAATTCATTAATGTGTAACGGTACTCACTTATCTGCAGCTGTTTCCTTGGTGGCGGCTTCATGGTTGGTGGCGGTCTCATTTTTGGTGTCCAGAGGCGGTTGTGCCGAACCGTCATCACTCTTGGTGGAAAGGCTCCGAGTTCCGTTGGTCTTGGTATTGTACGGCGTAGCCCTCCATCCAACCGAATGTTGGAGGGACTTGACTTTGGTCACGGATCTGACATCTGTACTACAGACTGTGGTAAAGCAAGGCGCTACTGATGAGGAAGACTTATTTCTGGCAATACCCCTAAATGAGCGCTTCAAGTTGGATCGAAACAACTCCTTGAGCACTATCGAACACCGGAAATGTAACATTTCAATTGTGACTAGCTAAATAGTGGAGCCGTTTATTACTAAGCTTGCTATATTTAAGTAAATATGATACAAATTCCAATTGCGTTGGGTGTCAGTCGTGAAGATCCGTTCAGTGAGTCACGACTCATAAACTGTTTTTTAGTGGTCAAAATCCTCTCATTCACGCCCTACACGAATCTTATTGGCCCCTGATAGTGCGTATATCATCGTTCGATTGGTTAGTCTTGTTGGTTGTCATTCATGACAATTTCATCGTGCACCATGTCCTCAAACATACCTGGTAAATGTGTACCGTTATTTGTAGGCAGTGGTAGCGTACTCACACCGTTTCTTTTCGCAATAGAACTGTAGGACATTTCCCCCAAACATATGTATTCTCTGTTATTTTATCCACATATGCAGTGATGGGGGAAACTATAGACAATACGGACCAATTACTCAACACTTGTGAAAGTAACTTGTGCATCCAGCTACACAATAACAAAAACATGTTTTATAAGCACAAATGCCTTCACTTGTTTGCTGAATACGGTCTGTAATCACATCTCTGTGTCCGGCTGCCCATGTGAAATTAAGCTAGAGGGGTGTTTGTGCATTCACCAGAATATACACTGTAGGCCTCTAACACAACTAGCCAATCCACTGGATCTGGTATGCTTTTCACTGACTTGAGCCTCATCAGACCAAAAACAGTGATTATTATAGAAAAAAACTCTCCATGTCTTTCATAGTGCGTCTGTAAGATCCAACTGCCCCTCTTTCACAGTAAATATGTTCAATTCCACTGGCTCCATGTCTTTCACAGTACAACTGTACAATCCCACTGCCTCTCTTTCATAGTGCATTAGTACGATTCCACTGACTACCTCGGTTGGCTTAGATAAGGGAAGGAGAAGGCAGGCTTTCGAATAGCTGGAAACTCCTCCCATTAAATTATTTTTCATAAAACTTACATTTTCCGCTCGATCAGGCAATCATCTTTGGTTCTACCCTGACATCTTCTGGGCAATTTTTATATTGCAGTCAAAGTGGAAAATAGTATACATGCTGACTCCTTCATAATGGCCTACACACTAACTCCAAACTCTCAATATAAACATAGAAATAAAAAAATATATACAGGTAGGATGAAAACTTCTAATGGTGGTGCTGAGTAGGATAAGCACAGGTCAATACTGACAATTGAATGCAGAGGATATCAGAATATGGTGAAGAAATATTGGCGGCCACAGTCAAACTAAACAACCTCCTGTACTTGATGCGCTGATCTAAATGGGTAAAATAAAAACCAACAAAGAAACTATCCGTTATTAGTTACACTACATGAAATATGGGGATCATTGACTTTGACGCCCACCTCCGTTCAAAAGCTGTTAGTTTCATGATTTGTTAAACGGGGGTGATGGCGCGTTCACCAGATCACACCCACACAGCTTTAGTGGCCAGGCCGAGCACCCTCCCACAACCCAGTAGTGCCGCCGCCCACAACCACTATTGCCATGGCAACACATCAGTGACTTGCATTGGTGCAGGGCTGAGTCTGTGAGAATAGGAGGGAGCTGTGGGTGTTCACTGATGACTTGACCTGATCTCAGGAGAAAGTCTGTGCGTGTGTGTGTGTGTGTGTGTGTGTGTGTGAGAAAGAGACAGATAAATACAGGGAGAATGAGAGAAAGAAGCGGGAACAAGAGGGAGAAATGTGAGGTATGAAATGGACCTGCGTCAGAGTGAACCGAGTGAGCCGAGTGAGTCACCAGCCAGTTTCACAATGTGTTAACATGACGCTGATGCAAATTTCTCTACCCAGACAGTGGTTCATCATTTCTTTCTTGTTTAATCAGAGAAAGCATTGACTGGACCACATTCAGTCTGTCTGTCCGTCAGAATTCATTACGCCCAATATATACCGATAGGTTCTCTAACAGAATATGTACAATGTCAAACTGTAAAAACACATGCACATATATAGTATATATAATATGCACTGTACACACACACATATTATATGTATGTATATATATATATATATATATATATATATATATATATATATATATATATATATATATACATATATATATACACACAGCTGCGGAAAACATTAAGAGACCACTGCACATTTTTCTTTCCTTTCAAAAAAAGTTTAAATGGAACGTTTTGAGTGAGAAACCGAAGCGTTCAATTTGCAGTGACCCCTTAACCCTTCTGTTCCTCACTCAAACCCGTCATTTTCAACTTTTTTAGAAAGGTAAGAAAAAGGTTCAGTGGTCTCAATTTTTTTTCAGAGCTCTATATTCATTTATATATAGTTGTAAATATATGAATATCAGGCTCTACATTCCATTAATAACATCGACAATCACCATAACAGTTCAAAAAATAGAGTTTAATGTTCATGTGCTGTATAACAAATAAAATATATTAGTGTTAAAAAACGGGTGCACATCCACTGTGTAGGCAAGCCTAGTCTAACAGTATCACTTACAATAACAGGGATGAGAACAAGAATCAATTAACTATCAACACTGTCACTATCTATCACACAGCTGGACATGCGTTGGTCTGTGAACATTATATGACACTAATTAAACAAACCCAGTACAGAAACTGGCAGAGAACAGTCAACTGGCACAGGACGGAACAAACGGTGGGTGGGTCGACACAGTATGTACTTACGGAGTACTTACAAAAGTATTGCATTTACAGCAGTCATATTGAGCTAGACTAGAGGGACTATTATTACAAAACGCTTGTGTGAGCGGTGAGCGGAGCAACAACTACAGCAGACCCCACAGCAAGATCTAAAGACTAGATAGACGCTAGAGAGCAGGACATATTTACACATTGAAAACACAACACTGAACAACCATCTGACAACTAATTCTAATACATTACCATCTTGGATTGTGCATTAATGGCAACTGGTGAAACACTGGTAAAATCCAAGAGGGACAGGTTACACTGACATCTGAATATACCAGATACTTTAATGTGATTTCTCTAAGAACAGTTACTCGGTTTTTGCTCTACAAACACACCAACACTTTGTTGACACTAACACTAACCTGATAAAACCCTGCTTTTGTGATTATGTTATTTTCATTGGAATACTAAATGTATAACCAAAATGGCCCTGTCAGTCTAACAGTGTGAAATGAATTAAAAACTCAAGTCTCTGGAGTGCAAAAATATATCAGAATATCAGCCATATTCAGTCAAAATGGTGGAGGTTCAACTGTACATTCTAACAGTGCGAGAGCTCAGGTGATTGACAGATGTACCAATGAAACGAGATTTGATTCATGTCTGGGACATCTCATGTCTCAGTTGACCTATCACATTACAAAGAACTCTAGCTGGAGTTCTAGAACACAGAACATTGTGCAGCTTCAGTTCCCTTGACGATATGTACTATTAGCTCGGTACAAAGGCAGGAAGCTTAAGTGTTCTCCTGCTACAGATAGCTCTTTTTCACCTCTGATCAAAACACAGTCAGTTTTCTTTCCATTATTACAGTACATCTGTTGGCCACTGACAGAACACATGCCCAAAATAACTTGAGGTACAAATTATTAAATAAAAAAAGCAACTTATGGTCCCTTGTTTAGCCCAGGGATAATTAACTCTGGTCCTTCTGTTTTTGGTCCCCTCCTTTTGATAAGTAACTGAATCAGACCTGGAATACCGGCTGAGTGCAATTAACTACCAGGTGGAAATAAAAATCAGAAGTGTCTCAGCATCCCATTTGAATAGCCCTGGTATAGCCTAACCTACCATGCTGATCGCTCAGCTCAGCTCATTTCTTTTCACATCACAAGAGATCATGTGGTGAAACAAAATTCAAGCTTGTGCAAACAGGACGGTTATAGAAGGCTATTTTTCGCACCCATCATTCTTAAATAAAATCATGTACAATCAATAAATACATAAACCTTATACAGCATGGAAGGAACCCTGTGAAAGGACATCCTTGTTCAGTTCTCCCCTTCACTGAATCCATGCCCCAGATGCTTTGGCAAAAACAGTAGACAAAATTAAAGAAAATAAATGTTTGTTTTGTTGAGGCAACATTGGTTGTTAAGGCTGTGCTGTGGCTGTGCTTGCTTTAGTATTCATTGACTGAGAAAACTGCATATTATACAAAGTGTAAATGGTGAATAGAACCGGGGGGGGAAGAGGACCGAAGATCAAGATGCTATGTGGAATCCTCAGGTTCTGATTTGATGGTCTTCCCGTCTGTGGGGTTGGCCACGTGATGTGAGGGTCCATTTTCTAAGTTAAAATGCAACACAAAGAAAACAATTAGAATGAAGCCTATCATGTTTCTTTCCCCATGGCCATTACCTTGTAATTCATAGTTTTAATGTAACATGGCTGGTGTGTGGGAGTGTAATACGCCATTACCGATATTTAATGTTTTCAGTGTGTATGCATATTAATATGATTAGACGTGTGTTGTTGAGGAGCATAGCACAGTGAACATTAATCCAGCTGAGTGATTCTGTACCTGTGGCTGGTGTTTTGGCCTCATCTGTGATATGGTTGTTATGGTGACGCTTGAGCTCATTGGCTAGCTGTTTCCCCAGGGGAAGCTCCCCCTCCGCCACGCTCTTACTGACCACCCGTAAGTTCATTGGTCTCTCATCTGAAAACACACAGCAAAGCGGAAGCAGACATTTAACATTCACACTGCTGTTACAGTTTCAGTGAAGATGAAGCTGTTCCGATGCTACAATAACTACATAAACATCCTGTGTTTCGGTCCAAGTTTATACACAACTTTATGCCCAAAAAACTTTTAGTACCTTCATCCTATTGAATGAGGTGCTTTTATTAGCTTATGAACAGGAGAGGGTGAGAGACAGAGAGACGAAAAAGAGTGGGAGAGACAGACAGACACAGAGACGCCCTCTGGGCAGCAACATGATGGAGGAGGTAAACAGGAGTGGGAGAAGTAATTACAGGTGCAGAGAGAGAGGAATTATGGGTAACGTGGATATAATGAGCTGTCAGGCGTATGGGCTGGGGCGACAGAGGGAAGGAGTGAGTGAAAATGTCTGAGAATGGGATAAGTCCCTGAGGGTCGGCTAACGGCGGAACACGTTAATGACTCCTCCTCACTTAGAAAAGTGTGAAAAGAAAAATATGCAAACAAATTCACCGACTTATAAGATTTGAGCGCTTGAAGTGGTGAGTCACAGTGCTGTGAATCTGGAGCATGCGGATGATATTCTGTGGGAGCAGACAGCCAGAAAGGCAGTAGACAGACAGTCGTGTTACCTCGGCGCTCTGTGCTTTTGTCTGCCGGCATGCCATTGGTGCTGGGTGCCTCACTGAGGTACTTCAAAGCCCCTGCAGGTATTCTCCAGTCCAGAGCCTGTAACCTCTCTTGTACAGCTGCATCATGGAGGATCTCCATCTGCCTGGATAACAGACGCTCCAGCTGCACCTGTTTTTGAATGGACTTTATTTACCAAATTTTTCCCGGAAAGGTCTTCCGATATTGCAGATTGAATACGATGAAGACACTATGTAAATAGTATAAATATAAACAGCAACAAGCAGACAGATATGGTGACACCATACCATAGATACCTCACTAAAAATGTAACCCATGTCTTTACACTTCACTACTGTTTACTGTTATTTCATGATTATAATGTATTTGTGTTCCAGACAGGTTACCTGAAGGTTTCTCCCAACCGTTTCCTCTCCCTTGGACTTGGCACAGGCCAGCTGTTCCCTCAGTATCTCCTGTCTCATATGTATCGCTTGCAGAGCCTCCTGGATGTCAAAGAAGTTCTCCTCGGTTTTGATCCTTTTAGGAGACGGCTCATCTGCATTTCCGCAGCGTGATCTGAAGTAGAGAGAGGATGGTGGACTATGTTCAGATTTTATGTAGAAAGCTACACTGAAAGACACGGATGTGTAGACTGAAGATAATGTATGTATGAATGTACTTAGCAAGTAAATACTTCAACCAAGCCTGCCAGTTTTTCTTGGCACTACTAGTTGTAGAAAACTGTGGACAAGAGGTTCTTACTTGCTAGTCCTGTACGTGTATTTGTAGGTTACTTCTCTGGAGATTTGCCTGGCGAAACCAAACAGCTCATCTCTACGGGTCAGTAGAGCCATGTCCCTCATACACAGCTGGGCTGCTGCCTCGTTCACTGTCAACTGACAGAGCACAGAACATGATGTGTTTTTTGAACGATAATTGAAGACACACTTCCCTGTCTGTGTAACCTTAAGATCAAACCTGCCACCACTGCCAATCTAGTTTTAAAAGGTTGAGATAGGCATACACATTTTCTTCAGCTGATTTGCCTTTTTTAGTTTTCACCACTTATTTGGTGAGCTGGTTTGTCACTTGCAATGCACAGACACTGAGTCGGCCAACCAAGCACTTTAGTAGGAGCCCGTCCCAAGTTCCTACCTCGTGAAGGGTCAGATGTTTTCCATCCCTCCTCTTGGAGTCAAAACGTCCATAGATGGCGCTATACTTCCTGATCTCATCCTCTCTCCTCGGGTCATCATCGCTCATCTCAAAGATATGGCTGATCATCTTTGCCAGCTTCTTATTGGTCTTCAATTGCTCTTTGACCTCTGCAGGGTCACTCTTAGGCAATGCCGGGGTCATCCGGTCCACGCACTCCAGGACCGACTGCACGGCCGCAGCGTCAAGGGCTTCCAGACTCTCTCGGGGGGACGACGGGGAACCCAGATCGGACGGGGAAAGGCTCTGCTCACTGTCGTTGCTGTGGCCAGACCAGAATCGGCCCTCACTGACGCTCTGCTGAGGTGATCCCCCGGATATTCTGTCCCTGGCCACCTCCAGCTTTCCCGGGTCGAGACACGTGGCAGCTAGGATTTTGGGCACTTTGACATGTGACTCGCCTCGGTTGCTGTTACTACCCCCTCGCTCTGTGCCACCCGGCGTGGGTGTCCCCTCGGGTAACTTGTAGACTGGTATGCTGCAGACTGGTAGGGAGGTCAGCGGCTGGTTGAACAACGTCGGGTTGGTGACCCAGTCTCGCAGAGATTTCTGGAGTCTCCGAACATGCAGCGGTTTGCTGGCCATGCCCACCAGAGCCATGATCTCCAGGAACTCCTCCTCGCCAGCCTCACAGAGCTGCTGTACATCATCGCCGCCCTGCTGGATGAAGGCCTCGTAGTAGTACAGCAGATTGGCCCTCTGGAGGATCCTGTAGAGCTGCAGCTCCCCCAGAGTTCTGGGCAATGCCGCCGACATACCTGGGGTAAAGAGTGTATTTTTCTTTAGATTGGCATCGCCTCGTTAAGGACTGTTCTGTGAGGGGGGTCATGGTGTTGTGTCTCTGTCAATGCTAGACCACTAGGAATGGTAACTGGAGGAACTGGGGAGAGGTTTGTCTAAGTAGTGTTTTTCACCTCTGAGAGATGGTGGAACTAAGAGTTTCCTTTTTTTAAATAATTGGGTCTCTTTAGCTAGCCAAATACATTTTATTTAGTTATATCCTTTTTTAATACATATATTATTTATTTTCCAATACTGGATTTAATACTTCGTTTGTATTTCTTGTGTTCTATTTAAATTTAAATTGTTTGTTTTAATTTGAAAGGCACATTTAGATACATTTGAATGTGGGAGCTGATTTGTAAGTTAGCCTGAATGCGAGACCCAGCAGCGGCCCAGACTAGGGCTGCCTTCCGAAAGAAGAGGCTGATAATAAGTTCTGGTTTGCTGGAAGGACCACATGCCACACTCCTCCTCTGCAGCATGCGTAGGTGGCCTCATACAGGCTCAACTTGCTTTAGCCAATGGATTGTTAAACACAGAGAAATAGTTAGGACCACAACACTGTGCTGCTTCAAGGACATTGGTTTCTCCGCGCTATGCTCTATAATGGTGTAATGAATCGTCAATATCGCGCTTTAACAATAGCGTACCTGCGCAGGTTCATTCACTAGTCATTAGATCATGACAGGTCCGCCCTTAACAGCACTAGACCACTACTGTTACCTCGGCGTTCAAAAGCTCGGTCTGGGCAAAACACAATGTCATACAACTCAACCTTTCCTAGAGCAAATCAAGAGGCACAGGAGGCATAATGCTAGTGGAATATCTGTTAACATAAAACATAAATGTAGATATTAATATATAAGTTGCAAAATACATAAAAAGTTAAAATGCAAATGCAAAAAATGCAAATGCGAAAAGTAATCCCGCACCCATGTTACTCGCAACCCGTCCAGCAAGTAAATCCACACACGGAATACCCCTATGTGCGGCAATAGAACAATGTTGCAACATTAGAGGCTACAACTTGTTACATTATTCATATTATTACAACCAAACAACGTAAAACAACGTATCTGAATAATTGCATAGCATACATACCTGGTTAACGTAGGTGCTCTTTAGTTCCCTTTGTGTAGTTGTCACAATGTAGTTAGTTACAATAGTGACAGTATAGGGACTGCCATAAACTGTAACTGAATAATCTGTCAAAAATTATGTGATCCTAAACACGCGAGCTAATTTTCCTGTTTGTGTATGTGTGCTGTAGCCAGGCACAACACGCACACGAAGTTTCACCTTTCCTCCTTCACCTCCTTGTATAGAAATACGATTGTGTTGTTGAGCGTCTATCTAGGCTAGATGAGTGTGAGCTGCCTGCCTGCCTGTCTGCCTGCAACCCAACCCCCCCCTCCTCCCCGGCTATTGAAATTGGGATATTCCGCGGTTGCCACAGTGCTCACTCCCACGCGCCTGCGTGACGCAAATCCTGGCGTGGGCGGACAGGGGCGTGGGAGGCTTCTGCATGGAATACCAAACATCACATCGGCTGAGGCGAAGGCAGGCTGCGCCGGTCAACGGGGACTATATGTTTGTCGAGTACCCAAACGCCCTTATAGGCTACCAGGCCTATACTTGACGGTAAAAAGTGAAAGTATATGCACGTTTCAGATATATTATTTGCCCAATGTTTGCTTGATGTCAGCTATGCAAATTCGTTTTTTTCTTCAATAGCCTATAAAACTAATTGTGTTTGCAAATTGTCTGTGTTCATGAAAACATTTATTTGAGTTTCTCACATCTGTCAGAAGGGAGTGAGTGGGAAAATAGACAGAGCAAGGACAGGGTACTTTGTCCTAAATGTGCTTGGGAACCACAAGCCTTTCCCTAAGGACTTACACACCCACACACTTCTTCAACTGGCACCAGCCCTTTCCCCTCCCTTTCCAAATTTACTCTCAGACTTGTGCTTTGCCCGTTTCACAATGGGCGTGGACAGTCTGCAATGAATCCAGAATGAGGAAGCCGTTAATGCAGTGCCCTTCACTGATGATGAGAATAACATAATATAACATCTTATTTTCATGTTATTATCACAAATTATAGAAATCACAAAGGCTTATTCTCTCTGGAGACAAAACAGAAGCCTTCCTGCTATAGTCTGCTGTTATGATAATTCAATCTACTTCTGAATCAATTAGCTATTTTTAGCAACTATATAGGATAGCCATGGCACGCAGTAGGTCTTAAGCCCTAAAGCAAGATGATAAGGCTTGGTTTGTTTCCTGAAACCCCAGAAAATCTATAATCCCTGAAATGTACTCATTGCTCTTGAATCTTTTCACTGTTCTAGGATCTCGACACTGTTAACAAACTCCCAGGACACATTTCTTGTACTGTAAGAGAGATTAAAAAGTTCCACATTAGGCCAACATTAGGCCAACAGAAAAACACAAACATTGTTAAATGTTTTTTTTCCTGCAGCTTTTAAGGTTCCTTTGAGAACCAGAACACAAACTCAAAACATTTAAGTCCAAACCTTTATGTAAAATGTGTTGTTGTGTTGTCTAAAGGTTCTGGAACTATATGAAAGCCTTCCATTGTACACAATGCACGGACCAGTGTTCACAAGTGTTGTTTCAAATGTAAGATATATAGTGCTGATTCATCAAATGGCAAGTGTTAAACTACATCACAGTGGTGTAAAAGACTCCCAGTAAGGGTACAAATTAAGAAGTTCACTCAAAACAAACCCATTATCAATACAGTTGTTGGTGGTTAATCTCACACTGAAAGCATTTTTAGCACATTACCCCAGTATTTTAGTCTTTACTACTGGTACCTTTTGTACCAGCTACTGAATTCGCTGTTCCAGTAAGAGCTTTTTAAGGAAGTCTTGTATTTTTGGAATTGACAAGGGCAATGATTCTAAATGCAGGTTGCAAGTAAATACCATTAAAGGGATATTTCAGTTTTGGGATGTTAGAGCTCATTTCCACTTTTAGTGTTGAAACATCTTCCAGACAGTTGTTTTAATCGAAGTTCAATTTCTCAGATTTATTTGGCTGCCTACTTTTGTGCACGAGCCATATTCTGCAGGGGCCACACTAACCCAAATAAATGCTTCAAAATGTCCCCAGAATAAACACAACCGCCTATAAAGGCGTGTCAATGCAAATACACTTTGCTCTATCCACCATTACAATAACAAATGTGTATCACTTCCTGCTTTGGCCTTGTGTGTCAGAAGTCATTTCTAAGTCTGGGCACTAATCTTAAATTCCACACAGGTACTCAAGACTAGTACAGTGATGACGCCACTTTCTACTGCCACACCTATTAATCTGTTAATCTTGATTTTGTGTAGCCACACAGCCTGCGTAGACTAGCAAGACGGAACCTGAGTACTGCATTGGGTCACTGAGGGGACAAACACTGCCAAAGTACATTGTCCATTTTCTTAAATGCACTAGTGATGCTTAACAGAAAAGAAAATCATTTATACACATTCATTTTGGTCCGTCAGAAATCGATCTTTCCCCGGTTTAGAAATGTATGATTCGCTCTCAAGAAACTAACAAGGCTTCAATTGGTGTCTTTATTTTCCTGTGTAAAGTAGTTAAGCAGACTATGCACCGTATACTTTAAAGCTCCTACTTCACTTACATTTCTATGAAGACATTTATTAGCAGAGCTAAAGTACTAGTTTAGCTGCTGCCCTCGAATATGTATTTTCGTGCATTTTGTTTGACAAGACAGTGAAGTGGTGAAAGATGGAGTTTAACTGGGAGAGGACTGGTCCGGATTCAAACCCCATGCTCACAGCTGCTGACATAATTTAACCGAGAAGATTTGTATCTATCCCGATAATTGAGTCAGATTAGATGATCATGCAGTATATTTCCTGCTCTTGTGTGATCAGTGTAGAGAGAGTAGAACCTATTAGATAATATTTACAGACAGGTAATTCACTAGATGAATATTATGTAGGAGATTAATGATGATAGCCAGGTAATTGAGTCACAGCATACATCCCAAATGAAACACTATTCACTACAGAGCCCAGTAAAGCACACTATTTTCTACCAGAGTTATAAGGGCCCAGGTTAAAAGTAGTGGACTAAATTGACAATAGGATCCTATTCAACAGCTGTTTCCACAGGGCCAGGCAGGTATGGTCAACCTAACAGGGTACAGGTAGGCACAGCTCAGAGATGTCCCGGCAGCACACCCACTCTTTAAATTCTGTCTGGCTGGAGACGGCCCTGACCCACCAGGGCCCGCCCACGCACGCACACACACACACACACGCGCACGCACATATGCACTCAGAAATACAACCAGAAAGACAGAAACCAGAACATTATACAGGTATTGTAAAATACCCCGTTTTGGTGTTCTCGATCCCTTTTCATGTTAACCAAGGAAGCCGATTACTGGCATGTCCATATTGAACTTATTGCCCAAAACGTTATATTAACATTACCAATAATTAGTAAATGGTTTATAAATGGGGAAGTTGTGAGTGATAGGTGGTTAACACATGTTATAAATGCTTTATACAGTTTTTTTTATTATTACCACATGCATATTTTCCATCCTTCTTCCGCTATACTTATGTGCTCTAATCTCAGGTTAACCCAGAAACTAATTGGTCAGATATTTTTGGAAAATGGGTCAGATTCCACCTTCAATTAGAAGCTGGTTTCACCATTAGGATGCCGGGGCATAGCAAAGCATTGACTGGGCTGAGCGGGTACTGACCTTGTGCAGTGGCGGGAGGTTGCAACCAACCCAACAGCAGAGGCAGAAGAATTAAGACCTCAGATAAGGATGCAGGCTTTCAGCACAGCCCAAAGGCTGGGAGGGGCAGTTTCTCTTGCTGTTCTGTAAACACCAAGGTTCTCTCAGATGCTAGCTTCAGGTGGAAGCTTGAACAACAGGCACCCACAGTGCTCTTTATGTTTACATAATGTCCATGAAAGACATAGATTGGCCTACCATATAACATTTCGGATTACTATAGTTGCTGTTTAAGGCTTTCTGTAACTGTTCACTTAAAAATTCCAAACACGTTTAAGCCTGCCAGCCTCTAAAACTACCCTGTTATGAAGCCCCCCAGCATCCCCAACGCATAAGCTCCACCGCTCCCACAAGCATGCACAGGGGAAACCTATTGGGTGCAAAATGGTGGTTGAGAATATTAATCACACATAAAAGTGTTAGGCATAAATTAGAAAATGATTAATTCAATATTGACAGAAAAAATATAACATATTCCCCATTTACGCTTCATCACACTAATATATTCCATTATTCGTTTTTATGGTCGCGTTTATGAATATGTAAAAAAGATACATTCTGGGTGAGCGGTATGGCCCCTAACTTGGTAAATATGTTAAGACTGGGAAGGCATGAGACACTTATGAGTGAACGTATGTTTGCAAGTGTAACGTGGGCGGGTGTGTGTGGGCGGCGGAGTGTGCATGAATGTGTGGGTGGAGGAAGTGTGTGTGGGGGCGTTTAAGCGTGGGTGGAAGATGTCTGAAACAATACGATAGGCAGCACTACCGCACAACAACCACATACAGGACGCAGATAGCGTGTGCACAGTCACCTCCAGGACATCTTTATATCCACGTCACGTTAGATCTAGGCCTAGTTAAGGGTTCAGAAACGGATAAGCTGAAAAGTACAGTGACCTCTCTCAATACCGCATTCATTACAATACCAGACGAAACGAGTTGGACCTCAATGACTTGCATTGCAAACACAGAGGGAGACTGGAATTGCAGCGCCTGCCCACATTCAGGGTCCGTGGGGGGCTTCTCCGTGTCATAATGAAAGGAGATTGCGTATCTGAGCTCATGGGCGCCACCCATGTGGGTGGGCCTACGAACATGCGGGTTCCAGAGACCCCCTCAAAGCCCACTACCTAGTACCGCTAATGCGTGCCATACTACCCCCGGTGTACTCAGGCATTTCCCCAATTACTACTGGCGCGCAGGGCAGCAACAGTGGTTATAGCGACACTTCATAGCGGTCTATGGCTGTTCTATGGCAGTGTGGCCAGCTCAATCTGCAAACACATAGGGGGAAATAATTGTTTGTAATTGATAGACAAAAAACTGTCCATAATGTTAACATGAAAAAAGTACAAATGTCCTTGATACGCAGTAGGTCTAAGCCTATGCACTCCCAAAGAACACCCAGTTCCCTCGATTAAATTTGTTTCAAGTGGTGACACAACAAAAACAACCACATCAGTATAACTAACGCAGATTTATTTGAAGCGAGAAGCATCGTATATGTTGCATGATTATTGCCGTTAAGTTTTTGATCTCAACCTAAAAGGCATGAAGAGCAACAGACGCACGGGATTAGAATCACCCCCACTCACACGCCCACCCGCCCCGCAGAAACCCTGACTCAATCACAAAACCCCTGTAACTTAGTTTGCGCATATTCAAAGCGACGGGGCTGTTCCTCTCTCTTTGCAGTGCTAGGTTCCATGGCAAGACAAAAATCTCTTAATCTCCTGGGTACTCGACCAATCTCCTCGATGCTGTAGCTTAATTTGATCACGAAGTTGTTGCCCGATTTTTCTTCCACAGCAAGAAAAGCCTACAAAAATGTCTATTAATTACAATCTGGATGAAATGTCCATTGGCCCAATAATTACAATCAACACAAAATATGACAACAGTCTGACTTTTCGTACTGCTGGATGATGCTAGATAATATCCCTGTTGTATGAACGTGCTTCATATTTAAACCCAGCGGATGTAGACCTCCGAACCGTTAATTGAGGGTGGGGAGTAGATATCTTCCACTTTGCCCTGGATCCTATGATACTACGGCCCAGCTGTATATCGGTGGGAGCAACCATGGCTTGGAGCTTTCCTGTGGTGGGCTGTAGTGAGACGGCCCACAGGGCCGGCCATGAGGGCTTCATGTATGCTTGTATTGATGGCGGAGGAGACAAAGCCTCTCAGTGTCTTTAACACATGGGACCTTTTCCTCGGTTTGTTGGACATCGTGGGTCACCAACAGCATATCCGAACGTTTCGGGATGGAAAACAATGTGTTCCCATTTAAGGTCGAGGTACTAGGCCTTTCCTTCTAATCTCCAAGGAGCAATTCTTATTTCACTCGTTTCAGAAATGCATGTGTCTTTTTAAGTGTTTTCCAACCACTGACCATGCCTGGTTATGGACCATCGTTAGCAGAAACATCATCAGTTACATTCAAAATCAATGAGCCATTACTATAGTCTACTGTAGCCATTTTTGTACAAAAGTCATAGATGTACATTACATCCATTCCAGGAATCAGTTAACTGCTTCTATGTTACAGCATAGCTATTTTCAAGACGCAACTCTATACCATTACAGCTTTTTATCCAAAGCAACCTACAATACAGTGCGTCGAAATTTCGATTATATATCCCTGCAAGTCAATCATTTTGTGAGGGAGAATGATTCTTGAACTGTAAAACAACTGTGCCATGAGGCCCTATTGGACATGGCAGCGGTCTAGTCCTATCATGTCCTAGCATGTTGGGAACGTGAACACCACCGCCATGAGAAGGACAAGTCCGTGACTCAACACTTTCAGCAAAGCTATACATACCCACAAGGCATTGCAGTTGACAAATTGTTTTGCGAATCAGTATTAAGACATAGATAACAAGCGGTTTTATTATCTATGGTGTAAGGGAGAATATACTTTTAAATTAGGCCTACATGCATTTTGTGCACTTTCAGCTTAATTGAATGTTGAAATCATGTGTTAAGTGCCATTTTAAAGTTCACAAATGATTAACTCCCAGGTAGACAACTTGTCTGTATTCCCTCATCAAACACTTCCAAATAGCGTCTCTTAAACTAATAAGGTCGACTACTTATTACTACTTACTCTGCACTACTGGCCTACAGTACTATTACGTTGCTCTGGATAAGCGTCAGTTTTATCACTAAAATGTAAATGTTAAAACGAAGACAACAGGCGAAAACAATGAGTCCAGTTCCAATAAGAGAATTTAATGTTTTTCAACTTTTATATTAATATTACATTATATTTCGGCGTAGCTGCAGATGGCACCGTGGACTAGTTTGAGGAGAACACGGTAACTGTCCTCCCACACAATTCCATCAGCAGTAACAAGCACACCCTAACCTCAATAACCTCCTTCACACACACGCACGCACGCACGCACGCACCTGCTGTTAGTTATTATAACGGTACACTACTGCCACCAGGTGTCTACATGTGGGATAAAAAACAGACCGGCTGTCATCAAAACTTGATGACTGTAGACACCAGGAAAGCATTTAGAATCATTGTTTGGCGAATAGCTGTTTATTGTATTTACACATCAAATCACCCCATGAGTCAAAATAATAACATGATTGTCAGAAGCTAGTGCTGGAAGACACAGATTAAATAAATACATTATAGAAGGCAACAATCCCATTCAATCCTTCCTAGGTAAAATTATATTTACACAAAGTCAGTGCACACGCACGCGCACACGCACAGCGTTTGATCTTCTCAGCAGCACAGAAAGTCTTCAGATTTTAGCAAGGCGCACTGCTCTCTTCCTGGTTACATGTAACAGAAGTTAAGTTGAACATCCATATATAACAGCTCTGTGTTTAAACTCCAGTCTCTAATCTACTGCCTGAAAGGATTTGAACTGGACTGCTGATGTGGGTCCGAAAAGTTAGCAGGAGACACAGCAGGATGCTCCACCCTGTTACCCTGGTCTGAGAGGGGAGGGGGTCGGGAGTCGGGGTGCTCTGAGGGTGGGGCCTCGCTGGGCATGCTGGGGGATCTGTTATGATGGTGTGTAGACTCCAGTTGGTCTGTTCTGTACTCAGTCTCCACAGCCTGGTATTCAGGAGACGTCGGCTCATTTTGCTCCTGGTGACAGACGAGACAATGATGTCACTGGCCGACCCAAAATGAAGGAAACGTTTGAAACACGCTAACGAGCAACTCCCACGGTCCAGCTGAGATAAATCAGGTTGTGTGACTCAATTAAAGTTAATTAGTACACCTAGCTCCCCATTGGAACAACACATGAAATGTGGGGCTGGCTGGTGGTGTGTGTAATTTCAAATCAAACAGGTCAAGAGATATGAATGTATAACTGTTACGGTGCAGAACGTGTGGTAAATACAATTGTCCCTGAAAAAGCAGTCTTCACTGTCACATTGTTCAAATACAAATATCTATGGCTGATTTGTACATAGTAATATGCTAGGCCCCTGTTAACTTTCATGTTCATTGGTCAAAAACGGCTGAGGTGTTTTAGGTTCTAATGAGAAAAATATTGGGTTGGGCAACCTTTGCACAGAGACCACATACAAAGTTATGTACAGATAGGTACACTTGGATATCATGAAAATGAGGGGAGGTGTGAACAAAAAAGGGTTTGAAGTTTCATAATGGCAGACCTAAATGAGACTAAGGTAAATGGGTACCTTCTGAGAAGGTCCTGTATGACCCTGGAAAACCATTGCATTTCAATTTGCTTATTTTAGTTCTAAAATCTGGTACTATTTTGTTAATGCTGGATATTTATGGCTAGCCACACCATAAACCCAAGTTTCATCCAGTTTAGGTCAATGGTGTCCAAGCTATCGCAAATGTGTACAGAAACAGATTCATAGTCTCCTGGCCTATTCCAAAACAGCGGACAACTAGAAGACCAAACACAAGCACAATTCACCACCACACCTCACAAAGACAGACAGCACTGAATTCACCTTTACAGTGCACATAAATTAAAATGCCAACGCAAACTTACCTTTCTTCAGTTCCCAAGAAGGTGTGGGGGGGGGAATTGTTCACACAGGAGAAACAAAACAGTTATCGAAACGGTTTTGAAAAAATAACCATATTCAGAATCGCTTAAGTTTTGCGAGTCCAACCACAAGAGCTCTTAAGACCGTTCTCGGTAAGATGACCGTAAGGGGGCCACTTACTTGCAGCGGCTGTGTCTCGGTGGGTTGACTCCTCTTAGTCATGCAGTACATCTCTCTGATCTGGCAGATGGCGAAGGCGACGCTGACCCAGGGAGATCCAGAGAGCACCCAGGCCGGTCTGTTGATGTCCTCCTGCTCCTCCTGGTGCTTGGTCTTCTTAGTCAGGGGTCTAGGCTCACTACGAGGCGCCATTATGTCCAGCTGGCGGTAGAAACCGTGGCGTTAGAAGCAATCAAATGCGGCATTCCCTCACAACAGAAAAGTGGTCTGGGGGTGTAAAACGCTAAAGAAATCCACAACCATAACCACGCCTACAGTAAATACCTGGTTGTGGTTCTGCATTAGGTCTATGGTGGCGATAGGTACTGGACTGGATGGAATGGGGATGTTCTCCGCTAGCATCCTGTCCTCTGAAAAGGAGGGGAAGTGAAGGTCAGCTTTTTGTGGTGGGTTTGTGTGTAGTTTTAAGGACGTCTTGGCGGTTTTGTGGCAAGACCGTTGTCATTCTGAGCCGCTGCGCTAGAAGGGGCAACACTTTTGGGTGACGAGCTTCACATATCTTCATCTGCCATAAAGGCACTTTGTCAAATAACCCAAAACGCACGTACTGTAAATATGCTATTCAGATTAAGGGCAGTGCAGTGTGATGGACTGCAGACAACATTTCCTGTTCGGAGGCAGCGTTCAAAACCTGGACTGAGGTGCTCCTCACCCCTCTCACCCCCCTCACCCCCCTCTCACCCTTTTCCTCGTTCCCACCGGTCAGACACTGGATGAAGGAGAAGATCAGAAGGATGACCAGGGACATCATTCCAATCCCTCGGAAGGTTTCTGCCGCTCCTGGAAGCCAGGACAACCAAACCGCATAATGGAAAGATGTTATGAAGCGCTTGTATGTGGTCTGAGGACACGTCATTATTTATGATGTAGTTCATAATATTTCATGAACATTATATCATGTTAAGATATAAAACATGGCTTTGTGGGAAGAGATGCTCAATGTCATTACTCCAGCCGTACCAAAGTAGTTGACCAAGATGCCCCCGACCATGGCTCCACACCCGCGACCCAGCCCCAGGTGGAGGCCCTGGAGGATGCCCTGGGCAGAGGTCCTCAGAGCGGGGGGGACGGCAGCACTCAGGTAGGAGATACAAGCTGCCCACACGGACGCATGGGTCACACCTATACACACACACACACACACACACACAAACACACAAACAATGCCAAAGGACTAACAGTGAGGAAAGTGTTAAAACATCACAAAGGCTCCACGGATGAACATGCCTGCTCAACAAAATGGAGGTTGCCCTGTATTAGATTTATGTCGTAGCCTACAAACAAAAACAGATTATTTGAAGGAAACCTGCAAGCTGTAACAGGCTTATGAAAACGACATTTGACAGGAAACCCTTGCCAGTTATGGGAGTCCTATAGATAAAGACATGTGGTGACATGCTGACTTTAGTTAATGTCTTGGGCTTCTTTCTCTGGCATCTTTGTCTTGAACCGTGAATGCAAAGCTCAGACAGACATCCGGATTGGTGGGTTCACGTGACGGTGGTGTCACCTTACTTAGCCTTGGGGGCTGCAATAAACCGCACATCGGTGCGATGCAGAGCTCAGCACTTGGCAAGATGCTTGTGCTCCAACCAGTTTGAACAGGATAAACTTATTTCTTTCAGCTATTACTAGAAATATCATCATTACGGGGTAGGCCTTTAGGCCATTCATTACAGCCAGTAACCAAAGCAGAGCGCAAAAGTTCAAGTCTTAGCAAGAAACATGCATGTTTACACTGACAACATTATTTAACTTTCCTTCTCCCATAGGTTTGTGTGTACAGAAGGCGTTTGAAAGACTGAGTGGAGCCATATTATGAACTCTTTTCTGGTGTTTGACAGGAGCCATTCATCCTGCTCTTAAAAAATCCATCATGTGCACATGAAGACAAATAGATCACACACAAGGTGACCGTCAGACAATATTACCAGGATATCCTTATTAGCCATTCGTCCCATTAATAAGGACTGAGAATGTGGAATACGGAAGAACACCGAGAACCACATTTCAAATTCACCCATCCGTGAAATAGGAAAATATAAGCATCCACCACTACATAGAAAATCGACATGTACAATACTTTAAATGACATATTAAACTGCTTCTTATCGTTTGGCACAGAAATGCCTGTCTGACAGGGCAGCGGCTGCTTGGATTTACAGTCCTCTATGAGGCTCGATGTGTCCACTCACGGGCTACTGGAACTTGGCATTTTCCTCCACCTAACGTCATCGGGAACTAAGGAACCTGTATGAAAAGCTCTCTCACCTTGTAAGACTTCCATAGGCAGAACGATCCATGCGTTCTCCAGGTAGGAAATGTACAGGTAGCGTGCAGTGTTACACGCCAAGCCAATGTAAAGGACCCTGAGACGGGAAACAGGAGTTAGGGAAGACTTTCAGAGTTTCCACATTAGCTAAAACAACAAGAGTCAAAGCAAAAGGCATCATATATTTTATAATAAATGTAGTGCATAATATCATATTGTGTATATTGTATAATATAATAGTGCATAATATCATATAATATTTTATATATTATAAAATATACAATAGTGCATAATATCATAGAATATTGTATGCAAGATGTTTACAAGCTGTTAACTGGTTACATCATTTTTGCTGTTGTTATTGTTTTGATGGTTTAGCAAAAATCACTCATCCAAGATTCCAAGAGATTTCTTCTGAGGGGTTTTTAGACTAACCCTTTGTATATAGTACCCAATGACCTGTTACGGTATGTTTGAGAAACCTTGTCACGCAAAGCCTGCCAAGTGTTGGGCCTCTCTGCCTCAACATAACACCACACTATAAAATGTCCCCGCTCTGTGCAAGTTCTATCAGCGTGGCGGCGAACCTTCGAGGAAGACAATATGCTAACCCGTTGGGGTCATGTGGATCAGCAATAGAGAAACATTGAAGCTCAGAAACCATTTGGTTATTTGACCAACCAACTATTTGTTGGAGATAAAGATGGTATTTGTTCATGAGTAATGTGATAAAAATGTGTGGTACATAGTATCACAGCCATCACCCCATCCTCACCTAATGTGTCCCACTAGTTCTATGAACTTATGACTGGTGAAGTAGGCGGTCAGCTCGGACACGTGACTCAGCACCGAGCAGACTCCGAACAGAGTGGTGCTCCCATGCAGGTCCTCCAGGTGCCAGTAGAGGAAAGTGAAGACGAAGCCGTAGCCGAAGCCCATGAACCAGGCCACGAAGAGCACCGTGCTGTACTGAACACTGCAGAGCATCCGGAGGAGGTCACTGTAATAGAAGGGCTGTTCGGCGGCGACTGACTCTGGGGTGACGGGGGTCTGACGCGACGCCGAGGTGGAACTCCCGCTGCCCTCCGGAGAGGCAACGTTCCGGTCGACCTGGGTGGAGAAACAGAGGTGAAACCGAAGACGCTCTCAAAGAACTCAATGAAAGGTATATGATGGTGATATGGTAATGAGGTGAAACGTCAGCTGTGACTGGTTTATTTTTGCAGATGAGTGTACCTGTGGGATCTCCACCTCATGGGGCCTCTGAGACACTGCCTGGTGATAGTCCCCACTGCCAAAATGACATCACACCTCATTCAGGATCTGCCACTCAGTTTACAGTCAAATTGAAGAAATCTCCAAGACGCTTTATCACTATTAGAAACCGTTTTTCTAACTCAAATACATCTGAAAAAAGTAATGTGATGTTGTACCCAGTGTACAGTGTCTCACATCATAACCATTTTGCCAGCATTCAGGATTCAAACCAGTTGGTTCATAACATATGCATGTATGTACATCAGGTGTGTATGTATTATATATAAACCAGAAAAATGGCAGTAAAAGCAAATAATATAGATAAAAGACATTGAACAGTAAAAATAACAATTGATTTATCGCAAGGCTAAAAGGCTTGGTTTTTAAGGTTTTTGTCAGCACCTCTTACCAGTCAAAGTAGAACTGCGTTGCCACCACCAGGGCCAACCCCATCATGACTCCAAACACTATGAAGGCCACCTGAAGAACCAAGTCATCAAAGAGTGAATTAATAAATGAACAACATTTCTCTTGTGGATGAAATAACGCTGCACTCAGCAAACCGCCACTAACGCCAAACATTCCAGGGCGATTAATAACACACGGTACCTGGTAGTTCTTATAGTCCGGTAGAACACAGCCAATCACACCGTCGATGAACACCACCATGTGGGTGTGGTCTATCCAGATGCCCACTAATAACATAGACACGCCCCAGCCCAGGGACCCCCACATCCTCTGCAAGCCGTAGCGGTCCCGGTGGGTGCCGAGGTACTGCAAAGTCACCGTGTCCACGATGGTGATTGCTGGCGCACTGAAAAACTCACCGACGATGACGACCAAGAGGATCAGGAGGAAAATGGTCTCCACTTGGTCCTGGTTGTACTCAATGATGTAGTTCTTGGCTTGGGTGGGGGCTGTGGTCCCCTTGGACGCCGTCGTAGTGTTCTGGCGGGCTTGGGTGGTGTTGTCCGGCTCTTGAGGCGCCAGCGTGATTTGGCTGGTGTTGGTGGCGGAGGAATGGGTGGGGGCAGGGACAGGGTTCCTAGGGGTTGGTGACGTGGGTTTGCTCGTCATTGCTGCAGTCGTACCGTTCTGTCGCTCAGGCCCCGCGGTGGGCAGGGTGCCATTGCCGTCAGCCCCTCTCCTGTACCTACCCTTCACCCCGTAGCCTGAGTCAGGGCGGCTCAAAACCAACGGAAAGCTAGGGAAATAACTCCCAAACAAATCCCGACGAGTTCTCCTCGTGCGATTGGTTGTAACGTCCGGTAATGTGACGTTAACCGGGATCGTAGTGGTTGAGGGCGGTGTGGGCGGGGCCACCGTGGTCACGCCCCCCTTCTCCTTACAGATCATAGCAGCCGGGCGGACAAAGCCGATCCCACAGTTGAACACTAACCAGCAGAGCACAGAAAACAACAACAAGGGTTTCCCTTTCTTAAAGCGGTCTGCCACAACCCCCCAAAAGGGAGCACTGCAGAACTCTATGAAATATCTAATCCCAACCAGTAGTCCACTGCGGCTGGGCGACATCCCTAGCTGCTTGTAGTAGACCGCTAGAAGTGGGTGCAGGGAACCGTAGGCTGCATAGAAGAAGAAGTAGAAGACCTTGGAGACGAGGAGCTGGCTGTTGACTTGGAGGCACATTCTCTGACACCAGCCCAGGTCTTTGAGTGGTGAAGACAGGGGGGTCTCCGGAGGAGACTGTGCGTCTGATGCAGGGGCAGACGCAGGCGTGGATCCCCGCTCTTTGTCGGACTGCAGCTCCAGGGAAAGAGTTTTGAAGGGTTCCTCCAGGACATACTTACTCTTCTGATCCTCTTCATCATCAGATATGATGGGCACTTTGTCATCGGCAGCCATCTCTAGAAGACAGGAAGTCAGTTGAATGTACTGTTTAAGTAAACAGACAGGTTTAATTACTGTAAACTTACTATGTAGTTACTTTGTATAGAATCAGATACAACAGCGGTTACGTTAATCACACTTCAAACAGCGTGTATGGAAAAAAAAAACGATTAATAGAATATAATTAAATTACCCGTGTTGCTCGTGAGAATAGCTCATCCGAATAAAAACAGGTGAAACTGCACTGTAGGCTTCCCTGTTAAATGCGGAAGTAGGAACGAAAATCTTTTCAAATAAAATAACATTTAAAACTACATTTAAGTCACAAAAGAACAACTGATAATGTAATAAGTGCAGCAAAAATAATAATATTTATAATATTGTGGATTCGTAATAAAATTTTACAAAAAAATGTCCAAGCCTAATTTCCACAGTTTTCCTTTAATCGAAATAATATATTGACGCATGTTTCTCATCAAGCTTACCTGCAAAAGTCACCAGTCCGTTTTCCAAATTTTCCAGCTGTGATGACTATGCAGGTTTGGCGGCGGCAGTTGCGTATCCAGACCCAAATCGAACGCTTCCTGCATTGCCTACATCAGACGCCTATTCCATCGTTTACGCATTATAGGCATACAGGGGATGAATGTCAGAATGAATATCCTTACAGGCTCATGTAAATATTCGTAGACCCATAATATCCTCTCTTAAGTACAGGGCTGGGCATTTCGCTTGATAGTGGATGGGAACTCCAAACTCGACACCACCGCACCTGTAAGTGAACAGAGGATGGGCCTGGCGTGACGTCTCTATCTGTTAAAGGGACACCAACCTCCCAAATTATGACTCTTCAACATTCACTAGCGAAATTGATAAGAGGAAAAACAAATTGAAGGTTAAAGAAATGAGTTGCCATTTTTATTGCTTTAGGCTACAACATAAGATATATACTTTTCTACATCATAACGAAAAAGACATAAGCCACCACATGTACATTTTCATTTATTTCATAGTTTCATGACTTCACTAGTATTGGTCATATTTTTTATATATATCACTGTGTCATTGAACACTTCAAACAATATATTATATTAAACATTTCAAAAGAGTGCATATTGGGAAATGTAATGATACATTTGTGTAAATACATGTGTAATAGTGTGATATAGCCTAGTACTAAATGCCCTTTGAAATGTGGAAACATGTCCCGAAGATATATTTACTTAATTTTACTGTACAAGTGTATCAAAAAGATTGGGTTGCTATGAAGAAATACGTCCCTACTGATCAGAGTCTTCAGACATGTTGCTCTGCTCTGTCCAATGTTTTCTACTGTTCTTCTTGCGCTTCTTCCTTTTCCTCTCTGCCATGACGATGGCTGCCAAGACCGTTATCACCACTGTGATGGTAATAACCAGCACTGTAACTGTCTCTGCGATACACAGCTGCGTGTCCACATCCATCAGCCTGCAGCTCTCCAGCTCTGCTGGGGCATTACAGCTGAGATTATAGTAATCGTCCAGAAAGAGCCTGTGAACACTCTGCAGTTTATGGAAGACTCTTTGTAGGTCACAGTCACAGTTCCAAGGGTTCCCTTCTAGGAGGATGTGGGTGCTGTAAGTGTGGATACTTAGGAACGTCTTGAAATAGATCGTTCTCATCTGATTCTGGGCCAGGTTGAGCAGGGCTAGGGAGGTGAGTGGGGTGAAGACACCCATTTCCGTCTTGCCTATCTGGTTCCCTCGCAGGTTGAGCACTTCCAGGGACCGTAGCATGGAGAACACTCCGTTATTAAGGGAGACGAGGCGGTTGTCCCCCAGGTGTAGCTGGCGCAAGGTGCTCATGAAACCAAACGCCCTAATCTGGTAGAAAAAAAGAACCGAGTATAACCGTATGAGCCTGGTGATTTGAATGTTGATTGGCTGACGGCTGTGTTTAACGAGACCTTATAACAGGTGCATGACATTACATCAACTTTTACTGCTCAAATTGGATTGGTTACCGGTTCATAGAAGCAAGAGAGCATTTTGAGGGTTTGTGATGTATTGTTAACGCCACGGCTAAGAGCTGTGACCTGGCACACGGCGACTTGTGTGTCCCGCCCAAGAACTGAGCTTATTAGCGGTATACTGGCCAAATCCCACTCCCCCTGGTGACTTATCACTTACATATCACACAATAAAATAGAGTTAAATACATTAGAAGACATAACACGAGAATGGAATACAACACATTGAAATAAAATATTCTCCCGTATCACCTCGTTGCACATTGTTCCACAACAATATATTTATATTAAAACAAAAAAATGTATCATAGTTGTGAAAATAATAAAAGTCTCACCTGGATGGTATGGATGGCATTGCCAGTCAGGTTGAGCCTCTCCAGACTGTCGAGATGCATTAAGCTCCTCCTGTCCAGGATCTGTAGGTGGTTGTGGCTCAGCTGTAGATCCTTAAGGGCGCTCAGGCCCAGGGTGAAGCCCTCTCTCAGAGACAAGAGCCTGGGCAGGATTGTCAATAAATCAGTTCATCTACTACGGTGCAAAATGGTCTAAGGACGGTCTAAATACTCGCTGCTGTTGATCGGGGCAGTATGTTTATATTTGCTAATAAATTCACTAGCCTTCGGAATGAATACACATAATACAATCAAATGTAATTAAAATGTCTTGTATCGTCCAAACGGTAATTGACATGTGGTCAGCTGGCTATAAGAAATGTCATAAAGAAGTGTGTGGTAACTATATTAGACAGAACAGATCACTGAGGACCGCAAACAGGACAGATGACAGATGATCCCAAACAGAACAGATGACACAGAACACCAAACAGAACAGATGTCACAGACATGTCTGCATCTGATGAACAGTAATTGAATGTCACTTCCTTGAGAGGCAGAAAGAAATTCAGTGAGGTGCTTGGGTCATCTGGCACTCGAGTAAACGTCTTGACCACGAGAAGAGGTCTTCCAAGAAACTGACATCATTACCTGATTGGCAAAAATGTTAGCGTTAATCAGTCAGCCCTATAAGGAGCATAAATACAAAGACGATTTGGAGCACAGGTTTGCAGATCGAACGCTAACAGTATTAGATTGGCCACCTCAGAGCCCTGACCTCTACATAATTCAGGCTGTGTGGGATCACTTGGACAGGGAAAAGAATGAAAAGCCGCCAAAGTAGAAAGGAGAGTTGTCCTGCAGGAAGCTTGGAGGAATATACCACAGGACTACCACCAAAGTGAACTGCTTCAATTTTGCATATCAGGTTGAGGCCACAAATAAATGCCTTATTTGAAAAACAGTAAGTTTTAATTACATGAATACATCTTTGTGTGTACGCCCTCGCCAATCCGTTCGTCAAATGTTTCTGATGAAGCCCCTCTTACACCCCTATCAAGTGCTTTTCTATGACCCAAACAAAAGAATGACATCTCCCGCTACCTGTTCCTGCTCAGGTCCAGTTTCTGAAGGACCTCTAAATGGGTAAAAGCCCCGTCCGCCACGTCGCTGATATTGTTGTTGTTTAAAAGCAGAACTCGCAGTTTGCGTTCCATCTGGAAGGAGCTCCGCGGTAGGAAGCTCAAAAGGTTTGTGGATAGGTCCAGGTGTTCCGTGTAAGGGGGGATGTGAGCGGGCACTTGGGTAAAGAGAGCGTTAGCGCAAGTGGTGAGTTTCAGTGCCTCGTGACAGTTGCAGCCTTTCTCACATGATGCACAGTTGGATGTGGAGAAAACCTCCATCAACAGAAGGAGAAGAAAGAAGTATTGCATTTTAGTTCCCCTGGACCTGCAAATAAAGAGATAGAGAACATTTTGTAATAAAACCTAATGCTTTTCCTATGCACCAAGGATTTATATACACTAGTAACAAAATTATATCTTTATTTTTTATATGCTGTTGGAACTGGTTTCTAATAAAAAATGATTTATACAAGTATGTTTGACTCAGTGCTTCCATTGGTTTAATCTCTGACAAAGCATGCCAAGTATGGCAAGTTGGCCATGATATAACGAAGATATTACAGTAATGCCTTACCGATTAATGTGCAACAGGTCTGTTTGTGTTTCCACCCTGCCGTTGATCTTCAAACAAACCGTCTGAAGCAGGTGGAAAACGCAGCAACGGGACCAGATGGCCCTCGGAAGGTAGATGAGCGGGGGCGCCCTTATTGTTCAGGGCTGTTGCTGTTGACAGGAGTGTGAGGAAGGGAGCGAAAAAGAGGAGGGAGAGAGAGAGAGTGAGAGCGAGAGAGAGAGCGAGAGAGAGCAGGAGAGACAAATAGAGAGGCAGCGCGGGAGAGCTTGTCAATAATTCACATCTCAACGATCAGGGGTGGCGTGTTGAGTTTCTAAACTGGGGCAATAATCAGTGGATACTTCCTGACAATATTCAATATTGCGTTGCTCCAGCATGACTGGTGAGGAGTAGCAGATGAAGAAAAGTTCAATTGTCAACATCAGGAGCGTCGAGAGATGTTCACGTACTCCACAATCAGAAAAATCAGAGAGTGATGTCAGTGAGAAAAGATTACATTAGCTCCAACCCAATTTTCCTGATCACCATGTCCACGTCGCGCATGGATGAAACGTCACGACAGACGTGACATTCGGCACGGGATTTGTGTGGTTTATGTGTTCTCCTCTACCAGTCAGATGGATATCCCATGTAATTCGAATAGATAAGAATGATATCGCTGTTGCGGTTCAATTCTCGTGTGGATCACCGAGACAAAAAGGCATTCACTCGCTGTACTCGAGTTGCTCTGGATAATAACGTCTGCTCAGTGGTATACATAACCTGGGAATGACTGGGCTAGATCAGGTGACTGCTATGAAAGACGAGGTAGACAGAGTTGCTAGCGGGGTTTTAGTTTCATTAGTCTGTCTTCCAACTTGTCCTGACCTGGATAATTACGTCTTTGAGTGGAAACAGCACAACTCACCTTTACTCTGCAGAGCCAGACATTGTAGACTGACAGTCATCCTGGACTGATCATAAATGTGTTTTTATGTAATTAATTCATGTGTGTGCAATTGGTATATATAGTTTGATAGCCATTTTAGCATCAATCTCACAAAGTTTTATCATTCCAGTATCCGTCCTCACATTTTTTTGTCTGTGGATTTTGTCAGTATGCATCAGCAAAACGTTTGGAAGGATTTTAACACAAAAAGCCCAAATGACTAACACTTAGCAATTAATATGTAAGGAAAAACCTACAAGTGGTAACTTCCTTTGAGGACGATCTCAAATAAAGACAAATGGAATGGTTTCAAAACAAACTGAGCAAATTGAATGGTTTCAAATTCATTAAATTTGTCCAAGACACCATTGATTTCACTCTTTCATAGACAATATTGTAAACCGTCTACACCTCACCCGCTTCCCGGGGAAAAACATCAACAAATGTATAGTCAGTGTAAAGTGAATAAAATATGCATACCTATTCCTTTTTGTCCTTTGTAACATTTAATATCCAGGGATGTCCAGGGGTTTGTCTGTCATTGACATGTACGAAGAGTGCAAAGGATCTTGCTGTAAAGTAGCAGTAGTGAGGATCATTTGCATTGAGTAAAAGTTTTCCGTTATCCGTGTCCCATTGATGAATAAAATCTATTCTGCTGGAGCCACCCAAATGCAGTTGTAGAAGAATTTCTCACAGGGGCTCAAGTCATTGTGAATATCGCGACAAGCATCAATCAGCGTCAGAATTGTTTTGAATTGCTGTAAGAGGACCACTGACAAACCTGAGCCAGGCAAAACTGTGATGTGATGTCACCATGCTGTTCAATGCTTTTGATCTTTCCCAGTCAGCCAGAGCACCAAATGTCCCTCTGGTAAAAAATGGGTTGTTATGGAGACACCATCGTCACCTTCCCTAGCTACACCATGAGATAAATGAAAACATGATTGAAGACTGACCAACAGCTGGATGGAGAGAACATCCAAGGATGGGAAGGAAACAGGTTCCTATGGTCTGTCGCAACCATGAGCCATTTGTAACCTTAGAATGAAAGTACATTCACAACTAATATAACCTTGATCAATCTCAATAAAACACAATAAACAGGTGAACACAATCTACAGGTCGCATGTGGAGATCTGAAAACATGCTCTATCATGGCTTAAGAACCACATCTCAACACCCACCGACTTAACTACATGGGCAATGCTTATCTCAGCGCTAACAAACCAACAGAATAAGTAGGAAACATATCATATTAATCTCAGTCAAGAATCCCATAGAAATCTGAAGATTAAAAGTAGTGGTTGAGAGAAGATTAACGTGTGGAAATATTTGCATTACATGAATGCCAGAATTGCCTAAATATCTAAATAGGTGACTTCCCTTTCTTGAAATGACTTATATGATAATTCTTCTATTGACCACCAGGGGGTATCAGACACCCACTTTGAACACAGCATGCTGTTATACCTTCTCTTCCTCTTTAGCTGGTTGGCTACTTCATCAGCTCATAATTATGTCTGATTAATGATGTCAAATAAAGTGTGATATTGTGCCTGAGGTGTTTTCCATTCCCATTGTGTTCCAGTAGACTGGATGAAGGCAGTTGATTTGCAGGCTGGAAGTGTGGACTATTGCTGAAAACACATTGTTTGGGCCACATTTGATCAGCACATTCAACTGGTGTGGTGTGATTAGCTTTAGTTGTATCAATGACCCTCATAGATCCATTAGTCCGTCTTCACAAGCTTGGATAATCCAGTTTATGAGCCCAGAGAGGGAGCCAGAGAGAGAAAACTGAGAGAAATTGAGAGACAGAGAAAGGTAGAGAGAAATTTACAGAGAGAGAGGTAAAAAGTAAAGGTCAAAGGTAAAATACTAATTACATGATTGCCTCACAAAGTTTGATAATACTAAGGAACACAGGGTGCTCAAAGAGCAAAGGTAAAAATTTACACATACCGGGCCACCAACAAAAGACAATAGGTCGACGGTTAGATCATTAATTTCTGATCCAGTTTGGTAGAAATTCTTCGTGTACACATTTACCAGACAGACAGAGGTGTATAGACAGCTTGAAAAGATATATGATAAGGAATATGTGTGGGGTCATCAGAGCTTGTGTGAGAAAGAGCTGTGAAAACAGTCACTTGTAGCACTGTAAGAAGTTGATCAGATTTGCCTAGGTTACTCAGAACTTCCTGATGCATTGTTGTTCCTAATTTAGCTGTAGGAACAGACTGAAAACACTAACTATCTGACGTGTCCTTGTGTTTATTAAGCTGTAGGAACAGACAGAAAACAGTAACTATCTGACGTGACCTTGTGTTAATTTAGCTGTAGGAACAGACTGAAAACAGTAACTATCTGACGTGTCCTTGTGTTAATTTAGCTGTAGCAACAGGCTGAAAACAGTAACTTTCTGACGTGTCCTTGTGTTAATTTAGCTGTAGGAACAGACAGAAAACAGTAACTTTCTGACGTGTCCTTGTGTTGATTTAGCTGTAGTAACAGACTGAAAACAGTAACTTTCTGACATGTCCTTGTGTTGATTTAGCTGTAGGAACAGGCTGAAAACAGTAACTTTCTGATGTGTCCTTGTGTTGATTTAGCTGTAGGAACAGGCTGAAAACAGTAACTTTCTGACGTGTCCTTGTGTTAATTTAGCTGTAGGAACAGGCTGAAAACAATAACTTTCTGACGTGTCCTTGTGTTAATTTAGCTGTAGGAACAGGCTGAAAACAGTAACTTTCTGATGTGTCCTTGTGTTAATTTAGCTGTAGGAACAGGCTGAAAACAGTAACTTTCTGACGTGTCCTTTTGTTAATTTAGCTGTAGGAACAGGCTGAAAACAGTAACTTTCTGACGTGTCCTCGTGTTAATGTAGCTGTTGGAACAGGCTGAAAACAGTAACTTTCTGATGTGTCCTTGTGTTAATTTAGCTGTAGGAACAGGCTGAAAACAGTAACTTTCTGACGTGTCCTCGTGTTAATGTAGCTGTTGGAACAGATTGGGAACAGTAGAATGGTCCGACTTGACATTCACACATACCAACAGATCGAATGTAACACCTTACACAGACAGGCGTTGAGGGCGAGAGAATGTACGTGTGTGACTGTGTGTTTGTGTGCTGTGTGTGTGTGTGTGTGTTATTTGTGTTTGATTCAAGACTAAGCATACACATGGGGCCCCAAAGTCGCTTCAAAGATAGTAAAACCAGACCGATTGGTCTCCATATGTATTTTTTGGCAAAAAAAATCCCATTTTAGTGGTAAAGTTTAGGTTAAAACACACTGTTAGAACAGAGCATATTGTTAGAAATGAGAATAATTTTTGATTTAGACATTACTGCTTAGGTTTGGTGAGTCCAATTTGTGTCAGGGTATGTTTGCGTGGTTGGACTGAAAGAAGGAGTAAATATACTGAAGACAGAGCAGATTGCGTGTGACTCATGCTCGTCAACATCCTGCCACAGCCACACATCCAGGAGAGTCTGTCCCGGTCCGTTCCTGCATGATGTGTATGTAGAAGAGGCCTCCCTGACAGGCTGCACGTTCCACCGTAGCAAGAAAAGGCTGTCACAGGCCAGAGCATATAACTTAATGGAATGAACCAGTTTAATGACCCACATCATAGAGGCCCAGTGGTAGGTACAGGCACAGAACAGTAAATCATTCGGAGGACGTAGCAGCAAACCACCTCTCGTTTGAACTGGAAACCCGGCAGAGGACTCGGCCATTCGAGGTGATCTGAGTTTCTGCTGGTTGTGCTGGGAAGCGATGCCCTTCATCGGCGAGACGGCCGTGTGGAGAGCAGCCACTGAGGCAGGTGGGTGACAGGCCAGACGTGTCTGAAAGCCTGCTTCAGCTGCGTCGCTCGGGTGTGTGGTTGCGGTTCGACAGATTACATCCGGCGTTTAAATGACAAACAGACCCAGCTGGCCCACACACACAAACACACAAGCACACACACACGAACACACACACACACACACACACGCGCTTAGTCATGCTCACGTAACACGCATACCACCCCCCCCCACACACACACACCCGCTTAGTCACGCTCACGTAACACGCATACCACTCACACACACACACACACACACACACACACATATAAACACACACACACGCTTAGTCACGCTCACGTAACACGCATACCACCCACACACACGCACACTCGCGTGCCTGCACACATGTCTGCAAGCACACACACGTACACAAGCACATACAGAAACACACGCTGCACTGCACTGACCCGTTCCAGCGATACATCATCCATTATCTGGTCCTTCGATTAAGAATGTGGGTCATGGAAACCAACAGGAATGTGTGCTGATTCCTCTTCATTCTGTGATGCTAATATTCCAATGTGCAATGTGGAGACCTGTTCAAGTTTTCGAAGCATGCATTTTTGGTAGCCAGCAGCACAATTATGGAGCGATGAGTCAATTTGAATTTCCTAAATCGCCAAAAAATCAGGTATACTGTTCTGAAATATTTTTCCCAGAAAACTAACAACACAAATAAAAACACATAAAAAATCACACAAAAACTAGTTTTTTTTACAACACACAAAAATATGTATATATATATATATATATATATATATATATATATATATATATATATATATATATATATATATATATATATATAGAATGGGGCAAAAAAGTATTTAGTCAGCCACCAATTGTGCAAGTTCTCCCACTTAAAAAGATGAGAGAGGCCTGTAACTTTCATCATAGGTGCACTTCAACTATGAGAGACAAAATTAGATTTTTCTTCTCCAGAAAATCACATTGTAGGATTTTTAATGAATTTATTGGTAAATTCTTCGGTAAAGTAAGTATTTAGTCACATACAAACAAGCAAGATTTCTGGCTCTCACAGACCTATAACTTCTTTAAGAGGCTCCTCTATCCTCCACTCGTTACCTGTATTAATGGCACCTGTTTGAACTTGTTATCAGTATAAAAGACACCTGTCCACAACCTCAAACAGTCACACTCCAAACTTCACTATGGCCAAGACCAAAGAGCTGTCAAAGGACACCAGAAACAAAATTGTAGACCTGCACCAGGCTGGGAAGACTGAATCTGCAATAGGTAAGCAGCTTGGTGGGAAGAAATCAACTGTGGGAGCAATTATATGAAAATGGAAGACCTACAAGAACACTGATAATCTCCCTGGATCCAGGGCTCCACGCAAGATCTCAACCCGTGGGGTCAAAATGATCACAAGAACGGTGAGCAAAAATCCCAGAACCACACGGGGGGACCTAGTGAATGACCTGCAGAGAGCTGGGACCAAAGTAAAAAAGGCTACCATCAGTAACACACTACGCCGCCAGGGACTCAAATCCTGCAGTGCCAGATGTGTCCCCCTGCTTAAGCCAGTACATGTCCAGGCCCAACTGAGGTTTGCTAGAGAGCATTTGGATGATCCAGAAGAGGATTGGGAGAATGTCATATGGTCAGATGAAACCAAAATATAACTTTTGGGTAAAAACTCAACTCGTCGTGTTTGGAGGAGAAAGACTGCTGAGTTGCATCCAAAGAACACCATACCTACTGTGAAGCATGGGGGTGGAAACATCATACTTTGGGGCTGTTTTTCTGCAAAGGGACCAGGACAACTGATCCGTGTATAGGAAAGAATGAATGCGGCCATGTATCGAGTGATATATTTGAGTGAAAACCTCCATCCATCAGCAAGGGCATCGAAGATGAAATGTGGCTGGGTCTTTCAGCATGGCAATGATCCCAAACACACCACCCGGGCAACGAAGGAGTGGCTTCGTAAGAAGCATTTCAAGGTCCTGGAGTGGCCTAGCCAGTCACCAGATCTCAACCCCATAGAAAATTGTTATTGACCAAATACTTACTTTCCACCATAATTTACCAATAAATTCAGTAAAAATCCTATAATGTGATTTTCTGGATTTTCTTTTCTCATTTTGTCTCTCATAGTTGAAGTGTACCTATGATGAAAGTTATACAGGCCTCTCTCATCTTTTTAAGTGGGAGAACTTGCACAATTGGTGGCTGATTAAATACTTTTTTGCCCCACTGTGTATATGTATGCGTCTGTGTGTGTCTGTGTGTGTCTGTGTGTGTCTGTATGCATCTGTGTGCGTCTGTGTGCGTCTGTGTGCGTCTGTGTGCCTGTGTGTGTCTGTGTGTGTCTGTATGCGTCTGTGCGTCTGTGTGTGTCTGTGTGGCCGTGTGTGTCTGTGTGCGTCTGTGTGTGTCTGTGTGCGTCTGTGCGTCTGTGTGGCTATGTGTGTCTGTGTGTGTCTGTGTGTGTCTGTGTGTGTCTATGTGTGTCTGTGTGTGTCTGTGTGTGTCTGTGTGTCTGTGTATGTCTGTGTGTGTCTCTATGTGTCTGTGTGTGTCTGTGTGTGGCTGATTGTGGCTGTGTGTGTCTGTGTGTGTCTATGTGTGTCTGTGTGTCTGCGCGTGACTGAGTTTCTAGGGTAACTCTTGGTAGCCGAAGTATGAGAGATGGAAGGATGAGGAGGGACGAGGAAGAATGAACCGGCAGTCAGGCAGACGGGGGGGGTTTCTAACCCCCAGTATAAATGACTCCCTGTGTCAGTCTATGAAGCACTTTGCTGTCACCTCACATTTCATCATCAGGGCAACAGGACACCCTCTCCTCTCCTCCTGATCCTTCCTGCTCCGCATGATACTCCCTTCTCTATCCTTCCGATCCATCCTTCTCTCTATATTTTCTCCTCGGCTCCTCATCCTTCCCGCTTCAAGTGAAGCTCCCTTCTCTCTCCCTCTCCGCTGACCTCACTCATCCTGTCTTCCTTCTCTCCTCTGTCCTTGTCCTACCCCTATCCACACTCTCTTCTTTCATCCAACCCACTCACACTCTCCTTTTCCTCTCCATAATAAAACCACTGTTTCTATTGGCAGTGTCTTTGGAACGCGTACAGGCAGATATCTTGATGTCCACAAGCACAGCTTGGTTTGAATGAGCAATTACAATTATTTGGCCTGAATATGTGGTACAGCCAGTGGTCAGTATGTAGAGCCAAACCAACCTTAATACTGTCACATTCTTTATGGATCTACAGATGACATGAAGGTAGTGTTTCTGTCAGACGTAAGTTCCTCCTGGGACTTTAAATCTTTTTGGGTCGTTGCTCAATATTGTTTGGTAGGTCTTCCATTGAATGAATATGACCTTGGAGACAAATCTCTAAAGCTCTCCTCTTGGCATAAGCAAAGTTTATACTCACACACACACACACACACACACACACACACACACACACACACATACACAAACACGCAGCACACACACAGACTCACACAGACACACACACAGACACACACACACACACACACACACACACACACACACACACGCACACGCACACGCACTCGCACACATACACACACACAATGTGGAAACCTTAGATTATAGGCAATGTACTTCTGTGCTCTTCATTCAGAACACATCTGGAGTGAGACTTAGCTCAGTAAAGTTCTGAATTCCAATATTGTTTCCGATATTAATACATTTCTAACCCATGAATATGGACCATGAAAAACTCAAATCCATGTTTTAGGTTTTTGCTGCCAAATCATGTTTATGTAATATCAAACCAAATAGGAACTTGATTTATAGAGATTATATGTACTGTCATTGACTTTTAGATTGCAGAAAACACATTTTGATGAATTTTATAATGATTATAAAACCTTGAACCATTACAATTCCTATAGTTAGAAAACACCCAACACAATCTGAAAAAAAACGGTTAAATCCTCCTTTAACATGGAGAAGAAGCCCTATCACAATATGATGAGCGGGGGCTCTTTTTTCCGCATATTTCCATTTCCTTCTGGCGGTCTACCAATCAGAAAGCATTACAAGGAACCATGTCTGGATCAGTTCCATTAGGAGGCAAAGCAACATAGAAACAAATCCACTCTTCTCTGCAGTCTTTCTAGCCACAGGGTTCTGCAAGAGCAATCTATGAGCAGTGTTTCCTCTTCAAATCAGTTGCCACTCATCTCTCAGGACAGCAAATCTCATGTTCTAGGATTGCAAAAGTCACATTTCACATTGTATGTTACCTGGGGTGAGGGGGTTGAGAGAGAACTGATGTGTATGATTATGGTCCTGAGGGAATTCAGAGAACAAATATTGTTAAAGGGGAATTTCACCATAGCGCACCTACATCACATGCTAATTACTGATGTTAGCAATAACACATTTGTGTGGAAAAAATATCTCAACCCTTTCAGGAAGAGACGATTTTGAATTTCCAGCATTTTACATCAATTTTGATGTAAACTGCCCGTCAATTCAGAAAATAATTTGAATATAAAAGTATGTAAATCAATTAACAAACCTTTTTGTAAAAAGAGATACAACCTTTTTTGTGGAATTTTAAGTAACTTTATAATTGGAATTGACCCCAAGCCTGGTTATTTAAAAGAAATATGTTTTACTTTTCCCAGACTGCCTCCACATATGCTAGGGCTAACCAAGTGAACAGCTGATCAAAACCTATTGTGGCATATTGACACAAAATAAAAGCTAATAGCTGCCTGCCGCTTTGAGTCACCCATAACACACTGGAACAAAAGGTTACAAGTTAAATTGTGCTGCAAAATCTGCTCACTGAGGCATTGTACAGAAAAGGAGGCTGAAGGAATGTCCAACAGACAAACAGTTACTGTTCATAACATGCATAGTTCACATTTGACAATGGGCTAATGTTGGAATTACTGTTCCTTTCTGTTTGTTCCTGTTGGGAATGTCAACCAATGTTATTTTTTATTGCTTCATGTAAATTAATGAGATGTGGTCAATTGGTCGGTATCCCAAATGACGCCCTATTCAGGAGTAGTACACCTAAAAGGGCCCTGGTTAACAGTTGTGCACTAAAAGAGGAATATAATGTCATTTTTGATACTAAAATGGTGTGTCAAACCAAGGACATCCTGTGACGTTGCGATTATCTACTCTAGCGAGATTCTATGGAGCTGGTTCAGGTTGATAACTTGTGCCCCTGTGCTTTCTGCTGGGAACCATCCCTCGTCATAGTACTGACGGTCTCCCGTTGAACTGTGGGGAATGGAGCCGTGACACAGAGGATATCTGACAGACTGTCACTACAGCTGAGCCACAGAACTGAGGTGCTAAGAGTTAACCCTAGCAGAACAAGATCTCTTGAGTCGAGATCTTCATCCGCCATCAAGTAATTCTCTCTCTATATGCTACTGGTGACCTACGTACCTATCTCCAAAAATACGCTGTCCCTCTAAATGACTTTCAAAGAAAAAAAATAACAGCAAATAACAATGGCTAGCCAGGCTAAAGCCCACAAGTTTAAATGTCTGTGTGTTTTGCTGATTTATGCTGACTTTATTGGCATAGAAAAGGTAAAGTGGTCTAAAAGCTGTTTGAATATGGGTGTCCTCTTGCTTTAGTTTAGTATATCACTATATTCAATAGCCACAAAATTTAAACAAAATGTAACTTTTCATAATTCTTATATTTTTCTGTACTGTGAGTTGAGATTAGGTTCTAGGTTAGGGATCGGTATAAACCCCAATTTTATTTACTTATAAACCAGTTAACTAAATCACAGCAAACACTGTCAACAATTGCAGTTGACAAGTTCACAAAAGCTGCAAAAACAATTTTCTTTTAAATAATTTAGCACAATTATTCCCTACAATATGAGCTCTTTCTCAGAAATGGAATGAACTGTCACCCATTTTTGTAACCAGATAAAGATTTGCTTGTTCCTACCTGCCATAGTTCTTTTGAGAGATTGCGTGACTCGGTGACACTGATGTAAGAGAAGGATGGCGCCACTTCTGCATTTGACAACAGAAACCGATGCAACTTACGGATCAATTATGGATCAATAAAAAGTCTTCATTTCAGGATATGAATTTAAATGCACCCAAAATAATTTGGGATGAGTAAATGTTAAACTCTATCATTTCAAAAGGATTGCATATATATTATATATTATTTACTGATATTTACATGCAAAAAATCATATGGACACAAATGACAGAGTACACAATTTTCAGGGACATGTTTTTGCTCAACGATGCCACATTTATGTTCAAAGTCTAGGTAAAAATCCCAGAATGTATCTTTAATGCCCTATCAAATATTACCTTTTGTAAAAATAGTTAGTTTATCAATTAATGGATATAAAAGCTAATGAGTCTGAGTGATTCTTCCTTGGCACCCTCCACTGCACCAGGCCCCCTCTGGGCCTACTAGACACTAAGTGCCAGCTCTCAGTTTCCCACTGGAGAGTTACTGACCTTATCTCTCTCCCTGACAGCAAAGGGACCCTCCTAGTTCATTTGCCTAGCTTGTTTTTCTAAAATTCTTCAATTACCGAGACTTATTGGACAAAAATAATACTCTATATTTTCAACTCAAGAACAAAACCTAACTTTTAATTCACCTTACCAAAACGAAATTGTTTGTTTTATAATTCTTTATGAAGAATACACACGCACTGCAGCAAGTGATCGTTTTAGAACTATTGTAGCAAGATCCTTAAGATTCAAACACTGTCTGTTTGTCCACCTTTAGTCAATGGTATTAGCTGCATTGTGGATGGCAGGCTAGCTATAGAAGGCCAGATCCACTGTGAGTCAACTGTGAACATAGAAGGTTAAAAACACTGTGAGTCAACTGTATAAATGGCAGACTAGCTGTACTGTGAGTTTACTGTATAAATGGCAGACTAGCTCTACTGTGAGTTGACAGTATAAATGGCAGACTAGCTCTACTGTAAGTTGACTGTATAAATGGCAGACTAGCTCTACTGTGAGTTGACTGTATAAATGGCAGACTAGCTCTACTGTGAGTTGACTGTATAAATGGTAGATTAGCTCTACTGTGAGTTGACAGTATAAATGGCAGACTAACTCTACTGTGAGTTGACAGTATAAATGGCAGACTAGCTCTACTGTAAGTTGATTGTATAAATGGCAGACTAGCTCTACTGTGAGATGACTGTATGAATGGCAGATTAGCTCTACTTTATGTTGACTGTATTAGAAGTTAGCACCTTAGTCAACTGAATATAAATACGTCTATATGATAGGCTAGCTCCAATATGAGCCAACTGTATTAGCGGCAGTCTAAATAGCTGGTTAGTTCAACGATGGGGGTCTCAGGATCTATGTTAATGTCTGCACACTCCAAAGGGTCTATGAAATGATAAGAGCTTTATTGTCCCTTCCTCCAAGACACTAGCTATACATCATCTTCTTTAAATCTTCCCGACAGATTCCATTTCTGCATGTGGCTTTGGCCGATCATGTCTGTGTTGTACTTTGGCTTGTTGAGCTAAAGCAATGCGATATTAGTTGACGTTAACAGGAGTATACAACTTTCTTCAGAACCTTCAACAGCCCAGAGAAATAAAGTGTCTCAGTGTGCAAAAGCAAAATGTTTTCTGTCTTTCTGTTATTTATGTTTATGTGCAAGCAAGCACTTTCCATTAGAGGCAGTATAACCTGGAACGCTAATGTCTTGTGTCTGCTGTTGATGTTCTTTTTTTCAAGCACCATGTCAGGATGTATAATAACTGTGCAGGCTACTGGGTACTTCTGCTGTTCACGACAGTTCAAAAGCACACAGTGAAACAAAACCTATTCAACTTTGCTTCCCACCTCACCTTCCAGCTTCAGAATGTAGTCACAGTCAGATTTCAAAGGAGTTCTAACTTATCTAAGTTCTTGAAATAGCCTTGTTTCACCTCTGCGAATTTTCAGTAGTGAATTATAGTCATAAAATATAAACCCCAACAAAAATCGATGTTGCTATGAGGAGGAGGGAGAAATGAGAATGTACGCTGCCATCTGGAGCTAATATGCATTGACAGGCCATGTGGGGGGTGTATTTGTGTGTGTGTGTGTGTGTGTGTGGAGGGATGAACAACAGGGTAAAAGTGAGAGGGAGGGGTCCATGGAGAGATATGTCTTCCTGGGCACCACACAACACATAAAAAGAGTAAAGAGAATAAACAACACAGAAATGGATCATTGAGGTCCTGGAATGGACAGCTGGGAAATACAGAATATTCAAGGATATACTGCAGGACTCAGTGATGAAGACTGAAGAGAATGTTCCAATACAGAGGCTAAAGGTTTTTAACAGTACTTAACAGCATCAGAAAAATAAGCCATTATTAACATTATGACATTAGAAATAATATCCCTCTACCCCCAGCGATCTTTTACAATATCTATCTGACCTCAGTGCACACCATGGAAACCTTTCCCCTTGGAATGGAGTGTGGCATGCTGGGAAATGTAACACAGCTTCAGTCTCAAGCGATTGATTGTGTCACAAGCATACTGCAAACCCAAAGGAGAAAAAAACACTAATGAATAACTTCAATTCGGCTATGAAATACAAAAGGACCTGTAATTGTGAGGAGTGGGTCTGTCTCTCTTTGGTTTCTATCCAAACTGCACGTTGTCCTGAAGTACGTGAACATGTTTCTAGACATGAGCTGCGTGGGACTGGAATAAAACGATATAAAACCAGCTCTAAGGAAGGAATAGATGAAGATTGTAAGTGTTCGTAACGTCCAAAACCTTTTGTTTTCTCACTGAACGTTTAGGAATAGCTCCTTCCTCCATTCAATTAAATCTGAAACACTGTCACGTCGGATCAGAGCCACAGTTTCTCCCTCAGTGTGACCCGGCAGGGGGCTGCCTGTTTCTGGGCTTTGCCATGGAAGGTTTGTCTTCAAGTCTCCAGTATCTATCACATGCTCCAACATGGTCTGCGGTTATGCTTGTTAGGGCAAAAAGTACTAAAAGTGTTTGCAAAATGAATGCCTATATCACGGAGGGCCTAACACTCAGAAAATACTGTCATGTTTTTTCATACAGTAGCCATGAAAATACAGCTCTGGAAAAAAAGATGTTTTGAGTGAGGAACAGAAGCGTTCAATTTGCAGTGGTCTCTTTATTTGAACCCTTCTGTTCCTCACTCAAAACCATCCTTATTAACTTTTTTTGAAAGGACAAAAAAAGTGGCAGTGGTCTCTTTTTTCTGGAGTAGTGTATTGGGCCTCATTCTGATCTGTCTTCTCTGTCCGTAGCTTATATTCTAGTGTGCAGCAGGGGTGTCTGTTATATCAGTATGTTCGTCTTTGCCCTCTCTTGGGTGAGTGTTCACACGTCACCATTGTGCAAAAAGGTAGAGACTGTCCTGAGGGGGAGAGTTGGGAGGAGACGATCGATGCGGACCGAGATAAAAGCACACTCTGAGAGGATGTCTCACTTCCATTGCAGAGCCTGTTTCCCTCCACTCTCTCAGACAGCAGGTCCTGAATGTGTCCCCTCACTGTGTCTCTGCTGCTTAAATGGGTCTCTATTCTCTGTAATCCATACAGTATCTGCCTTGAAATCTGTCTTGTAAATGCCTTGAAGGTGAAGCTGGGTTACCCCTTATACTAAGATGTACACAGAGCATTTCCTTTTGGGAGGGACACACAAAATGTCATGACCTATGCACAAACATTCTATAGTTTTTTTATTGTGATTGCACAAATCCTTTATTTCCAGGATCCAATAATACATTTGAACTGCATTGTTTTGTTACATCTACCATAACCTTCAGTGTGTTAGAATATCAAAATAAATTCAAAGTGATAAAAAAAGATTTTACAATAACAAAAGTTTATCACTAGTATGGCACCATATTCTTTTGAGTTAAAGTGACAAAACATTATCCAAACATGACTGAAATAAAACACAAAACTGTAGGGACAATGGTCATACAATATTCAGTCCAAAATTACTGTCTACAAGCCTACGTTTTGTGCTAGAGAAAAATAGCTTATAAGGAGCAGTGATTTTAAAGTAGTGCTTGCAACAAATGTAAAAAAAAAAAAACTTTAACTATTTTGACAACCATTATTTTAAAGCTGTAATTTTTCTTAATTGATTGTCAACTTGCTTTTTTGTTTTTACATATATTCGATCTCATGGTTGATTTAGATAAATGTATTTCATAGAAGAAACATCTGTTTACCAAAACGCAAAAATAAACAAATAAAAATATTGTAAATGCATTTGTTTGTGACATTGATGCCACATCCGGTTTCCCAAATGGCACCCTATTCCCTATAATCTATAGTGCACATCCTTTGACCCAGGGTCCATAGGGAAAAGGGCGTCATTTAGGAGGCATACAAAACCTATCCCTACCGATATTATTAAAATGACTTTCTCAGCACCTTTTTATAATGAAGTAACAGCATCTCTTTAAAAGTCCTTTACAAAGTACACAACACATTCAACAATGAAACTTCCCATTGACAACTACAGAATCTCTTTAGAAGATGTGTCCACTCATTTGGTTTTGGTATCAGTGCTGTTGAGTCTAACTAGGACTCAGTCAATGCATGGACAACCGTGTGTTTTCAGGGCCCATTGTAATGTCCTCATTCTTCACATGAGACGTGGCAGCTCCGCTGTCTCTGACTCTCAGAAACAGGTTGCGAATACAGACTGTTTCACCACGACGCTGCGGTTGGTTTGGATTCAATTACATTTTAATAAAAACTATTTATAATATATTTCCACTTCTGAGGAAATACAGACTGAATTGAACCCAAAACTGCAACAAAGGCTACTATTGTAGTCTGGAACTTAATAAGAGATTTCACACTGTAGCCAGTCAAGAAAAGAATAAAATGCTTCAGTAGATTCAAGTGCTGTTTAGACCTATGCACAACATCATTGTACTGTAAACTTTTTTCATTCTAAAACGGAACATGAAAATAAACACCATTACAGTCATTCCTTCCCCTGATCTCCTCTCCCTATTCATAGATTCCAACTGAGCATAATATGGGATCTCTTTCACCTAATTCATCTCAACAACATATACTAGGACAACCTATAAGAAATACTGTAAAACCAAAATGATAGGCCAGAATGAACTGCTCTTAATTTCTCCAGGCAAATGAAACAACAAAACATAAAATATAACACAGAACATTTCTATTCCGCCTCACAGTCTGGAGATTTAGTATTCTCATACAGAAAAAAAGATCTAGAACAGATGAAATATAAATGAATTGGCCAAATCTTAAAAAAAATTGTTTGCAAATGTATGTCAGGCCTTAAAATACTTTTTCAAATGTATAAAAAGACATACTTTACTTGGCCAATTATTTATGCTTCAGATCTCTTAAAATGCATCTAGAAAATATATGAAAGGTTTATTTTGTTTGGGGATTGTTAATCAGGCTCATGTCTCTTCATAGCATTTTTTAATCTCCATGCTGGGACATTCCACACGAGTCCTGCATATTCACATTCACTTTCCCTAATCTAGAGTATAGTGAAGTACTGTAGCTATGACAGAGGTAAAATACTTTCTCTCTGCATAAACTCTTTCTAATAATCTTTTGTTGTAAACTGTATTTTGCACACACACTAAGGAAACCAATAAAATTCACAGTGGTGGAGGAATTGCAACTCTCACAACCAACCATGCCGTATCTTTTTTTTAAAACATGATGTGTTTACTTTTTACTGAGCAGACCCTGAGCTCTTCCACAGAGTCCTGAACCCGCGGTACATACATGAGACATAGCCTTGTTTTCATTATTTCCTGCTCTCCTCCTCTTCTCTTTTTCCTTCTCTTGTTCTCCTCCTCTTGTCTCTGTTAATGCCAAACCCTCCTCTCAGAGGTAGAAGCCAGTAGTCTGTGGGTCGGGGAGGGTGGCCAGGGACTGGAGGGCGTCTGGGTGGTGGAAGCTGTCGCTCTCTGTCTGGCTGTTTCCATTGGTCAGTAGACGGCTCCCTGTGTAGGCCACATTGGTGTTGTTGAGGATGCAGCCGGTTTCCATCTAACAACAAAAGACCATTAGAGATGTGTTCTTTTGATTTTATTACCTATAATTTCTCCACTGGGGCTCTGTTCCGTGACACAAGGAGGTCAATGAGAGCTATCACATATAGGTCAAGAAAGACAGAGGAGTGGAAAGGCGAATCCAGGGTGTGTTTCCTGTATCTATAAAACACACCCACAGAAAGGACTCATCAGACAGAGGATAGAGTAGCTAACTGGATAAAAGTAGTTACAAATACAGTAGCTAGCTGGTTTGTAGTAGTCGTTAATACATTTGCGAAATGATTTGAAGTAATCATTATCGCAGTAGTTAACTGGCTTGTAGCAGTCGCTAATACAGTAGCTAATTGGTTTGTAGTAGTCCCTAATAGAGTAGCAAACTGGTTTGTAGCAGGCACTAATAACAGTAGCTAACTAGCGTGGCTCACAGATTACGTGGCTAATCTGCCAAGACAACAGACAGACTGACTCTGGAACAAACAGCGAGCTCTGGTCTGTTTACACTCCAAAAGGTGTGACTCCGGTAAGGGAATCCCCTCTGTGTCTGTAGTGACAGATCCTACCATCGGCCTAATTGTAATCCCGCTCAGTGCATTGGTCCTAACTGGATTAACTACGCATCATCTAAGTGCAAATCCTAATGGGGATACTGTATACATACTATAGGCCGCCACGGGGGCGGGCAACTGAGTACCTGGAATGCAGCAGGTCGTACACAGACAGACCTTAGCTAGGCTAAACTCCGCTAATCTTTTATTGTCTCCTGCTGCTAAAGCCCCAAACACCCGGTCGCCCGAGAGAGACCTCGCCCCCTGTGACGAGCGTGGATTTGGGACACGCTCGCGTACACAAACACACAAGCCCACCACACATTCTACTGCGCCTGTGTGCATTAGGTAATGGCTATGTTCAAATTGTAGGTCAGGGCAGCTCACGCTCGACTGGCCCGCTCGGGTCTGTGTCCCTCCGAGCCCGTGGTTGCTGACCCTGAAGGACAACACAGTCAAAGCCGAGTGGGACATGAATGACCGCCAGTCTGGGTAGCCAGAGCTGCCTGGGAGCTACGGCCCTGGGTCTGTGGAACTCAATGTTATTCTGTTCATTAGCGCTCCATTCCCTTCCTCACTATGAGCTCAACCCACTCCCTCCCCCCCTCTTTCTGCCTTCCTCCCTTCTTCCTTCCATCTTTCCCCCCACAAAGAGGCCAACCATCTCTGTCGTTCGCCAACGACAACAATGAAGAGAGAAAGCTGTTGTCGAGCATGGAGACAGTGTATGGTACTAATGAGTGCAGATCTATGGACCGGTTTTTGCCTCAGGGGCTTATGATGACTGTGCCGCCTTGTCAGGCCTACTGTACTCTACTGTATTCTCTACTTTAACCCTCTTTAGTGTTTACAAGTGAAACATTGTCAAAGGAAAACAAGGCGAAATAATACGTTTGCAAACCAATGTACGTGTGTTCCATCTACACTACAATTAACAACGTATATCAAGCAGTAAGTGCGTGTTTAAGATGATTTACGGTGTTTCACACATATCTGCAAATGTAGCCCAAATATGAGTCTTTTTCAGTTAGTGCGCTGTACTGCAGGAAGCACCACGAGGTAGCAGTCATGGATGTGGATTAGCCTGCTCTCCTCAAAGCCATTGTGACTTGAAGCCATGTTTACATTAGGAGCTCTAAAGAGACCATAGGCCGGAGCTGCTCTCTTAACAGTTACATGGCATTAGGATCACATGATGTGTTTACGTCCGTGCCGGCAGCACTAAAACACCGTATTCCTGCTGCCGGCCTATTTCTGAAACGGCAATAGTCTCTTAATATCTAATGGCCGATTTAGGTTTGATTCTTACACCCAAAGCCCTTGGATCTGATATAGAATTAACATCAGGAAATTGTTGCTACAACTGATGGTTGCATTCAGAGTAACTTCAGCGGTTAATGTGGTGCAATACTTGAGGATCAGATAAAAGAGTGGCGGCGGACCCTGTCTACAAGCGAGACCTACTTCCCATCCGCCGTCTCTCCAAAGCGGCGGTGACCCTGCTCTCCACTCGTCTGTCTACACTGCATGTCTGTTCAAATCACGGTCCGGCTTACGCCGAACTTAGCAGCAGCTCCAGCTAGCCCGTGTCTGGGTTTCCCATGCTACAGCGAGGACTTCACATAGAATCGCCCATTTCACCGAGTGACGGAATGACAAAGCTCCAAGTACGACTGATCAGGACGACGACGACCCGAACGGCTTAGCGCAAAACAACATGCAGTCACAAACCGTCACGGTGGATTACAGTGGTAATATTGTCACTTTTACCTTGCCGCGAGTGGCGTCTTGGTTGGCGGTACTGTGGAATAAGCCGTAGGCGTCCGGAGAAGGCATGGCGTGTTGGGGGTGTGTCAGGCCCAGGATGTGATCCAAAGGAGAGTACGGGGTGCTGGGGAAATAAGCGGACGAGACCTGCGGTTGTTTGTGTACCTCCGGGTGGTATGAGGTGGCTGTCATCCCACCCCGTCCCGGGTAGAGTCCCACGTTCCCCATCGTACCCCCGTTCACGTCCATGCCCACGCCGGTCGCATCACCCACTGTGTAATCTACACCGGTCACCACATCCGCTGTGGTTGCTGAGCCGGCGTCCGTGTGCCCGTTTGAGAGGGCTCCATTAACCCCTCTGGATAGAAGTCCCACCTGCTGGCTGAAGCTGTTACCCTGCCAACCGGGGTCGAGGTGAACCCCATTGAGGACAGTGCCGGCCATTTGCTGTTTGACATGGCACTGGACCGGAGGGAGCTGCCTCTGGTGCCGGCTCGGGCGAGGGATGTTGTCGTGGTGCTGGGGTTGCCACTGGGATGTCTCCCCGTCGACCAGGGCCTTAGGCTGGCGGCCGAGCTCATCCAGCTGCCGCTGGGCTACCTCGTGTCCGTTGTGAGCCGCGCTCAGGAATTCGGTGCGCAGCGCGGCATCCGGCCGGCTCGGCGCGGGGACGTCGGCTGGCGTTGGGGGCCAGGGGTATTTTGTGAGAACTGGCTTTACTAAGCTCAGGTGCTGCTGCATCTGCTGAGAGAGTTGCACTATGGGAGCCGGATTCGGTGGTTTGCAAGAGGACAGCTGATTGGGCGATGTGGGCCGGTGGGCCGGCGCAGCGGTCGGAGGGTCATCCGGGGTCGGGCTGGAGGTAGGTGCCGTGAACGCAGCCCGGCGGTGAGGAGAGGGGTCAGTGGTGGAGGAGGGGACTGGGGTCAAGGCTGGGGCTCGTGGTGTGGACTCAAGGCTGTCACCACCCTGGCCCTCCTCGGTCTTGTTCTCCAGCGAGTCGTGAATGTAGGAGAGGATCTCATTGTTGGTGAGAAGGTCATTGAGCGACGGGATGTAGTCAGGGTCCATCTCCACCCTGATCATCCTCTCGTCCAGTAACAGAAGCTCCAGGTCCTCCGCGTTCAGACCCAGGTTCTCCAGAGCAGAGAACAGCTCGCTGTTATGAAACATTTCACAATCTTTAGTGTTGCCTTGGATACATACAAAAAATATATATTATATGTATATATTATATATATTATATGAGGGGTTCTTTACACAAAATGTAACTGTAAAATATTATAGGGCCGGTTTCGCAGACACAGATTAAGCCGAGCCTAGGACTAAAACAACAAGCTCAATGAGAGTTTTTCATTGAACAAAACTATCTAGGTCCTAGACCTGGCTTAATCACTGTCTGCAAAACCGGCCCATAGAATATCATCTACATTTCATACAAATATACAATTACCTGTTAGAGCAGGTCTCACCCCCCTCCAGAGATAGGGAGTCCAGGGTGGTGAGGAGCGGGTCAAAGCTGGACAGAGGCTGGCCCACGGGGCCTGTTGTGTTGGCGATGACTCCATTGGGCAAGGCACTCCAGTTCCCACCTCCATCTCCGCCTAGCGGGCCACTGCTAAACCCTCCATGCATATCCCCTCCCCCATCCCCTCCCCCATCCCCACCCAGCGGGCCACTGGTATACCCTCCGGAGCCATGCCCCGCCCCATCACCACGTTCGCTGAAAAGACTGCTGTGGAACGACATCTTGGGCTCCACGGCCGGCTGGCACACGTACACGGATTCATCCTGCCTCATCAGCGCCCCCAGTAGGGAACAGGGGTCCAGGCTGCCACTATCCTTTGTGGAGTTCTTGTCCAGCTTGCCCTTCTTGGACCGGGTCTTGCCTTTTGTCTGGAGCGTGTCCGGGAGGCCGTGGGGTGGGTAGCTGGTCTGGTAGAGCAGGGCCTCCCCTGTGGCGTAGGTGAAGGGCAGGTGCATGGAACGCTTCCGCAGGTGCTCTCCTCCCTCTTCCTCCCTGAGATAGACAGGTTGGGGAACCAATCAGAAAGCAATCTCAAAATCAAATTACAGTTCATTAGCTGCTTCAATAGACGTAGAATGGGGGCTGTGGAATTCTGGATTAAATTGTCAAACAAGTACACTACTGATCAGGATAACACAAAATGTTAAGTACTTCCCCTTACTGGGAACAAGATGAGAAAGAATCTGCTTTGGAGAAACACTTTTAAAAATGATATATTTGAACTGCCTGCTCAGTGAATCTAAAATAAAAGTATATATTCTGTTAACGTGTATATTCTAGGGTATGTTGTCAAGATGTCACTCTTGAGAAAGATTAGCTGGACAATCAACAGTTTAAAGGATGACCTGGCCAATCAGCAGTTTAAAGAAGGATGAGCAGGCCAATCAGCAGTTCAAAGAAGGATGAGCTGGCCAATCAGCAGCTTAAAGGATGAGCTGGCCAATCAGCAATTTAATGGATGAGCTGGCCATTCAGCATTTTAAAGGATGAGCTGGCCAATCAGCAGTTTAAAGGATGAGCTGGCCAATCAGCAGTTGAAAGGATGAGCAGGCCAATCAGCAGTTTAAAGAAGGATGAGCTGGCCAATCAGCAGTTTAAAGAAGGATGAGCTGGCCAATCAGCAGTCAGCTCACATGAATGCTTTAAAAGTACTTCATCAAAACATTGTGAAGGGTAAAACGAATTAACTTATTTTACTGTAAAGCAACTGAAGATCCTATTTCCTTGAAACTTGAAAACCAGAGGCTGAAGCTGCACTTACACCAGGGGCCTCTGGGTGGCGATAATGTAGTCAGGCTTGCCGTTCTTGTAGACCAGCCTGGCGTTGGCTTGGACCCACTTCCAGCGGTTCTCCTTAGTGAGCAGTCTGAACACTGTCAGGCCGCTCTCTCCCGTCTTGATCACTGGAATCACATTACCCACAGAGTCCCGGGATCCATCAAAGCCAAGAAAGTAGAATTTGCTAGTAAATCTGGTAAAAAAACACTGTGAATATCATCCCTTCAAAGTCCAAAATCAGGGCCTATTGTCTGCTGGTTTGAGTTTTCCCCCTTTAAATTGGTGACCATCTAAGACCTAGACAAACAGGTGAAGGGAGTTCCTAACTAATTATTGATCTTAATAAATCAATTACATAAAAAATAGGAGGGAAACACTTAAGACACAAGGCCTTTTTAGGAGTGAGTTTAACACCTATGAATTAAGAATTTATATTTCATTCAGATATGGGGAAGTGAAACAGATTTCTTTAAATCCCAGTGTAGTCAAGATTTTGCTTAAGAAATGAACACTGCTAAAATGTGTGAACATGTAGAATGCTAGCAAAGAGACTTTCAAACCAAATGGATAGTATTTTATTTTTCCGTTTCCCATATAGTAAAAACAGTGACAGTTTTTTCCCCCTTCATCTCAACAGAAATCTAATGCGGTTCGGCAATTCAGTTTTAGCCATTATTAATTTCAAATGCAAAAAGGGCTACATTGACTCTTTGTGCCTGATTTGCTACTAATGAGAGCGACTGGAAATGGATATTGTTAACACCAAGCCCAGAGATACAGTGCAAGCAATATTTGCAAAGTAGCACTAAAGAGCAATATGATACTGAGATGTTTGGAGATGTTGTTGACGCTTAAACGTTCTTCGGCTGGAACAAGCTCATCAGGTTTACATGCTAAGTAGGACACAGTTCTTTCCGAAACGACTGCCCCCCAAACCACTGTATCAACCCCCCTTCTCCGACAGTCAATGCTTGGGCATAGGGAATCATGTAGCTGTGTCTGCCTGCCACCAATATGATACATTTAACCGACATACTGCAGTGGCTAAACGCACAGAAAAGTTATATATAGAATACCGACACACAGCATGCATGCGTAAATAAAGAGCACCCAGGGATAATTCATTATATCTCATTGTTAACAGCCTTACTGCGAACGTGGTTCTCAGCACAGTGGAGCATATCGGCTGCGTGGATGAACTGGTAGCCGGATCCTCGGACACGAAGCTCGGCCTCGGTGTAGCCCAGAACGATCTTTCCCCTGTGGCGCGACAACAAACTCACGATCAGTTGAGTCAGAACATATTACGTATTACGAGACCATTACACAAGAGGACCTTACCGGAAATAGGTTTGACTTATTGCTACATGTGAGCTGGAATGTGTCCCTAATTGCTAGTTGGTCTATTCTTCAGGACTAGTCTGTTATCCTTAGGTAGTGAAGCTACCCCCACAACTTTGGTTAGGGCATATAAAACAAAGTGGAGTTTGGGAAAGCTCTCGCTTGCATTTTCCTTACTCCCGCCTGTACCTTCAATCTCCGGAGAACTTCCTATCTTTGATACTTGTCCTGTAATTGTAATACTCTCTTTATATATTAAATTCATTTGTTACATTAATTCATTGACCATTTGGAATTAATCTAAAATAGGTCCAAATCCAGTTCCACCACAGCCGAGCAGGAAAAACTAGCTAACGTATAGTCACATTACAACAAAGTCTGTTGATAAAAAGGTTTGAAGCAACTTCACTCAGCTTTACTAACATGTCGACACAACGGCAAGTTAGATGGAAGAGTGTGGGCATACTTGGCGTCACAGGCCATGGGGGTGAAGTCCAGCTTGTGTTTGGTCCTGAAGATCATGTTCTTGGTCCTGATCTCCAGGATGGAGGGGGTCTGAAGAGGTGTAGCGATGGCAAACAGAGCCAGCTGAGGAGGCACGTTGCAGCCGTCCTCCAGCCTGCGGTTCTGACCGTGCAGGAATTTCAGCCGGCCCTGGAGGTTCAGCGCCTGGGGGGAAACAAGTATGGCCGGTTGGTACGGAAGGTGCCAGAAGTTCATTCACAGGATTCTTCATGTTCGGAAGCCAATATCCTGTATATACTGTATATATGTGACACATCTTAGAAGCACTATTTAAGCTGGTAAATTGTCCCAATAGTCAGAATCCAGGGGATCTGACTATGCAGGTATACTCAACAGAATGCAAGTATATGAAAGAGAATCTCTATTCATTGAGCTCAGGGTTTGAGTAGAGGAGTCAAGCTACTCTAGGACATGTATGTACTGTGTCATATGGAGGCCTCCAGCTTCAGCCTTTAAAGACGAGCTGAGTTCAGCAGCATCCTGGGTGTGGACATGCATGGATCAAGACACACCATACATCTGCGTGTTAATGTGTATGTTAAAACAGATATCTCACCGGATCGCCTTATGATGTTTGAACCAGCGACCTTTCAGCTACTGGCCCATTGCTCTAACAACTAGGCTATCTGCCACCAATCCTGGAAGGACTGATCAACGGAACACTCAGAGCATATTTTCTATCAATTTGTAGTGAAGCTGGCTCATAGTGGTGGCTGTGTCTGAATGGCAGGATTACACTGGCGCTGGCCCCATTCCTGGGTGGCCACCCGCTGAATGGGGCCTCCGGCCAGACACATGGGTCTTCCAGTGAGGCCTGGGGCCCAGCTGGGTCAGTCGGTAAGCAGCCTGTCTCTGTGACTGTGGGATGTGCTGATCGTGAAAACCACACCTCGCAATAATAATGCCGATTTTGTAATGTGCATTTCTCAATCATATTTACTTGTGTTGAACTTGAAAGTGAAATGACCTTTGTGCTTCTTTTGGTTTGTTAAAGAAACAGACTACAATTCAATCGTTGCTCTCTTATTGAATGGCAGATTCTTTAGCTGCCTCAGCGATACTGACAAAGATACTGCAAGTGCATTCTTTCTACTCAACTGTTTAGTATCTTACTGTCACACACAAACATTTTAACAACAATCATTTCTGAAGAGAGAGAGAGACCAGTCTTCCAGGTTGAACCTCTCTGAGTCCATCTCTCTGCGTTGGGTTGAATGAAGGCAGGACACTCTGTCATCCCCAAACAGAGCCCTGCAGGCCAGAACCTTAAATGCCTGGTCAGAATCTGTAGGCCATAAACCTGATGGCCAGCCCTGAACCCTTCATCCCCATTCATAACACTGCAAGCCAGTCCAAATCCCTGCTTAATCCCAGCCAGAACCCTACATTCCAGAACTATGCAGACCAGGCCAGAACTCTGATTAATCCCAGGAAGAACACAACAGACCAGGCCAGAACCCTGAAGGCCAGGCCAGAATGTGAGCTTAGTTGAGGTAGGTGGGATGATTTACATTCACAGGTAATGTCCCTTATACTATAACTCATTTGTAATGTCAAGTCGCCTCAGTCTTTGTGTGACAGGACATGAGGAATTTGTAAAAGAAATGTGGTTTGTCGATCACATCCCCAGGGTGTGTCACATGGTAGCATAGCAATTCCTGACAGTGATTATGCTCAGACAATTTAACTGACTTTGAGTAATTACTGAGGTGAGGTACACTTTTTAAAGTAGTAACAAACATTTTGTTCATGGCCTTGAATAGTCCTCTACTACTTGAATTGTCCTCTACTACCTAAGAACTAATGATCACAGAACTGCGAAACCAAAGATGGTGCCACCCAACAGTATCATCGATAGGCCTGCAACTGTCATACCCAGCTAAAGCATCGTTTAATCTGGAATGTGTCAGCTTGAGTCTCCTACTTTAGTTTTGATAGGATAGACATCTGTCAGGCCATGTTTTTTAAGTGCCATGTTGTACAGATGAACAGGTGAAGCAGCACTGTCAGACGATGAATCGCAAATTCTGAAATGTCTCAAAGTGAGCACTAATTCAATACACAAAGTGACAGACTCCTTGATTTTGCTAAATAAAAGGTTAGCAGTTAGGTAAATAGATAAAGGATAACATTTTACTCCAACTTGTTTAGACCTGCATATGATGTTTTGTAATGTTTTCAGTGTATTTTCAAATCTTTCAGTAAATAAAACCATGATTAAAGAATAAGAAATGACCATGTTGTACCTGATTAAATCTGATAGTCCTAGAAACGAATGAACATCCAAAGCCAAACAGTAGCCTCTTTAGATTGTTTACTATATTTGGATCGGATTCTAAAAAACAAGGAAAATATGTTCCAGACAGCCGGAATCACTAAAATGAACAACGTGATGCTGAATAATGTCCAATATAAAAAGAACAGAGACAAATAAAAAATAACATGAAAGCGACGTCTCCTGTTCTTTATAATGTAGCTGAATGCTAGAGGGCAATAGTAATTATACATCCCAGCGCTTTAACGAGGAACGGCTAAAAGATTCAATTAACTTGTTCAATATCCTTCTACTGCAGTCAGATTAAATCCAACATACGGCAGGTGTATATTAACCACAGACTAGGAGACTGGTTCCTGGAATAACAGCTAAATGACACCCTATTCCCTACGTTGTGCCCTACCAGTGTCTGTGAGGCTAGGGTCAAAGGTAGAGCACTATACAGGTAATAGGGCACCTTTTGGGATTCAGCCTTGTGCATGGCTGAGGGGACACTGAGGGCAGAAGGAAGCCAGTGAAGATTAGAGGGCAAGGCAGGGATGAAAGCATAGATGAAGTAACGTAAGTGCCTCCTCTGTCGTCTGAGACCTCAGAGTGATTACGTGAGCTACTCAGAGAACGGCTAGAGACGCTAGGACACAGCTCAAGACAACGCTAAGTAGCGGATCTTATTTCTGTCTCTTCTTGGTAAGTTCAAGACGCGCCACGTCCTCCTACCCCCCCCCCCTTTATTCACCCTCCTCCTCCTTCGTATCCTCCTGTTTGTCCCTTCCCTCCCCATGGGCCAAACTACATCAGAGACACCAAGTGACTGACTGTAACGTCTCCGAAACGACTCCAAAACGCGAGCCACAGTTTTGGAACTCACAGTGATTAATTGAGACAAGCAACACCGCAAGCAAAAGTACAGCATCATACAAAGCCAGGCTAATTTAAGAAGTGTAACTCAATGCTTCTAGTCTATTTTATCATCAGGAAAGCATTGCTGAGATGAGGCAGATGCACCAAAATGACTTTGTCATTCATTATCAATTAATTGACATTTTCAAATATCCTAAAACTAGAATAAAAAATTCTAAAATCCCACAGGACAAAAAGGTTGTTATTTCATTTGAAGCTTTTAATAAATAAGGAAAGTTAAAGTGGATGCCGTTTTTGCCATAATATGGCTTCCCATTGCTATAGACAAAGTGGGAGACCAAATATATCCTTGCTCATCTGAATATTGTCGTTTCATGTCAACATTTCCATGTTGCTAATTGACTAATTGTCTTTCATTTGTTTCTTCACAGCGTCTGGCAAAGCAGACCAGTTTAGTAACGGCTGCAATGAATTAACTTTTTAAATGTGTTTGCGTCAACATAACTCCCTTAGTTAGACCGATCAAACCCAGGAAAATTTTTCCTAACGTTTCCCTATTCCGTCTGTCTTCAGTAAACTGATCCACGTGTACAGAACCGTCTGATTGGAGCTGAGCGCTCTCTCTGCCCAGCAGTTTATTGCTATAAACAGGCTATATGCACAGTGTGCTGTGGTAAATAATCAACATCACAAACAGGTTCAGGAAATATGGGTTTTAAATTGGTGCCACGTCCACCTCATAATTATTACTTTAATAATTACATAATTATTACTATAGATGAGAACAGCATTTCAGCACAACTTCTGAAGTAATAAGGGCTTAATGAAACACATCTGATTGATCATGTAACAGGGGCAGCCAAACTTTATTGCTGTAGTGTGTAGTAGAAAAAAGAGAACTGTACGCAAATAAAACCAGAGAAAGTCTCTTCAATTGCTTCACTGATGTTTACGGCTGTTCATCACTTTTCCCCCCCAGTTCAGCGCCCCAAAAACCACGCCGATCACACCAGGACAATGGATACGCTCTCACAGTGTCTCTGGTCTAGCTTGGGTTTAACTCTCTTCACCCCTCCTCTGCTGCGGGCCCATGTTGTGTTGTACGAGGCCTGTACGATGCGACAGGTTTCACGGTTATCTCTCACCATCTCAACAAACACATTTTCTCTGCTGAGCTTGGGGGGCAGCGGCCGTGCTGCCAGGACACCTCCAAATAGCAAGGAGGATTACAAAAATAAAGCTATGGAATTGAATCAGGAAGAAATTGGGCTTAATGCTCACGCAAATTACCTCTATGGACTTGGGGGGCGCCCCTAGTTTTACTGACCACTTCCCACCTCCTCACTGAGGAGTCATGCCTTGTGACCCTGAGAGGAGGAGATTGGAAGAGGCGGAGGAGAGCAGGGGGTGAGAAGGAGAGGTTAGGAGAGGAGGAAGAGAGCAGGGGGTGAGAAGGAGAGGTTAGGAGAGTCAGAGGAGAGCAGGGGGTGAGAAGGAGAGG